>JALMGF010000190.1:927500-1197500 GCA_023333645.1 Sceloporus occidentalis
CAGGCATATCCAGACCGCTGCCACGCACTGCGGCGCCGACCTGCTTCTGGCGTGGTTGAAAAGCAGAGGATTTGGCCCATCGCCCCCCGGCCCACCGGGCATTTCCCCCAGCGTGAGCCTCATTATTATAGGAAATTCATTTTACCAGTAATTCCTGGGGCGATGTTGCTTAGCAGGTGGTCCCCATGCTCGGTATCCCTGTTCGGTTTTCTCTCTGGTCCTCTACCTGATGCCCCTCTCTCCCCCCCCTGATGCCCCTCTCTCCTCCCCTGATGCCCCTCTTTTCTCGGAGGTCAGAATGTTTGCTGGGTATGAGGGTATCGCAGGGTTCTACGGCCCTAAAAGCCCCGATAATGTGTATAGAAACAGCAGGAAACGGCTTTATAAATTAAACGGGGTAAATAAACCCCATTATTCGTCTTCTAAATGCCCCACTCAGCCACGCCTCTAGCCACACCCCTAAAACCAAAGTGTCCCCCTCTGGGTATTTAAAGTGTTGGGAGGTCCGATATACCCAGTTTTGGGAATAGTAAAATGAGGCTGTTTCGCGGTTCGTTGTAACAGACACATTCCATGCGCCGATGACATCATCAGAGATTCAACAGCCCGGCCAACATTTGTTTCATATTTTAAGGATAAAACGTTCCTAATGCGTCCGCGGAATATTTCATCATTACCCATCATCCCGAGGAAAAAAACACGTCCACATGTTCAGGACTCACCCCCCCCCCCGCTGCTAAAACACCACCCTACACATCCCTCCATAAAAACCTACATAGAAACCCAGAACCCGCCGGCAGATCGGCCCCATCCGGCCCCCGTCTAGTCGCCCATTTCTCCTGCTGTAAAGACTCAAACCTTAATCAGTCGTTGGTCTCGTCTTAGATTCAGGAGCCGTATGTCTATCCCATGCGTGTTTAATACCCTCACTGTATTACCCTCTACCACCTCTGCTGGGAGGCTGTTCCACTTATCCACTACTGACTATTGTAATCTTCTATTGTCAATTTATTATTATTTTTTTTTTAATCTAAAAGCACGGCCGTTGACGGGAACTTTCTGTTTTCTTCATTTTTCTCTATTAACCCCAGGAAGAGTTGAACTCACAAGAAGTTTGTGGAAAGTTTGGAAGATGTTTTTGTAGGAGAAGAACATCTCAACATCTCTCTCTCTCTTGCTGTCTCTCTCTCTCTCTTGCTGTCTCTCTCTCTCTCTCGCTGTCTCTCTCTCTCTCTCGCTGTCTCTCTCTCTCTCTCGCTGTCTCTCTCTCTCTCGCTGTCTCTCTCTTTTTTTTGCACTATAAATAAATCCTGGCAAGGAGAACCAACCTTGATTGCACGATGGAGTAGAGAAAGCAGCGGGGTCTACGGGAGAATAAATGGCGCTGCGCCAAGCCCCTCATCAAGTGAGTAATGACTTCCACTTGACAATCAGTAAAGGGACCTCTTCACCGGTGGATTTACTTCTTAATGATGATTAGAGAGGACGGGCTCCCAAAATTTCCCCGGTAGAAATGACCTCTTATTAATTTCTCTTACTCCAAATGCTGGATTTCAAAAGCCATTTTATACCCGCAAAAAAATAAAAAAAAGACAGTGACAAAAAAAACTATTATCTGTACGATCGTAGGAAGAATTCTAAATGTATCATTATTTATTAAAAACCCTATTTGATATAAATATATATATATGGGTGCTTTTTGGCTTTTGAACATATATGCTTTTTATTATTTTTATTATTCTCTTTTATTTATAAAGCAAAGATGAGTTATACAGCATTTCCCTTGTAGTGATTTTACACTTTTAATTTTTTTATTCTTTAAATTCAAATTAAAAATAGGTTTTTATAAATATCGCTCTGTTTTTTATCTAGTTGTAGTTTTTTTCCCCATAATATAATGTTTTCAGGGAGCTGCTAGAAGCCATTTGTATTATTATTATCATTATTATTTATTGTTTTCTATAGCGCCATCAAATTCCGTAGCGCTGTACAATGGGTAGACAGGACATAACAAGTAGTATGTAACATAACAAATTGACAACAGATACAACAGGTGAGGAGGGCCCGGCTCAAAGGACCTTACAGTCTATAGTATGAGTTCTCGCTCTGTTATCTGAGCCCCGATCTACTAAGCACTCCTTATCATACTGCCTGTGGGGAACAATAGAACGGCTCAGTCCTAATCACCAGCTGGACTCTCTAATTTATGAATGTCTATGGAGGAACGGACTTCATTAGCATCGCCATAAAGCATCAGCTCAGTGTGGTGTTTGAGCCGGGAAAGTCACCCAAAATATCACATGACTGACAGCACCGGCGGCTCCAGGTCTGCAGATAAAGGGAGTTTATTGGAACAAAATGAAATAAAAACAGACATTACTGTATACAGCGCTGGGGGTTATATTACTGTATACAGCGCTGGGGGTTATATTACTGTATACAGCGCTGGGGGGTTATACAGCGCTGGGGGTTATATTACTGTATACAGTGCTGGGGGTTATATTACTGTATACAGTGCTGGGGGTTATATTACTGTATACAGCGCTGGGGGGTTATATTACTGTATACAGCGCTGGGGGTTATATTACTGTATACAGCGCTGGGGGTTATATTACTGTATACAGCGCTGGGGGGTTATATTACTGTATACAGCGCTGGGGGGTTATTACTGTATACAGCGCTGGGGGTTATATTACTGTATACAGTGCTGGGGGTTACATTACTGTATACAGCGCTGGGGGGTTATTACTGTATACAGCGCTGGGGGTTATATTACTGTATACAGTGCTGGGGGTTATATTACTGTATACAGTGCTGGGGGTTATATTACTGTATACAGCGCTGGGGGGTTATATTACTGTATACAGCGCTGGGGGTTATATTACTGTATACAGCGCTGGGGGTTATATTACTGTATACAGTGCTGGGGGGTTATATTACTGTATACAGCGCTGGGGGGTTATATTACTGTATACAGCGCTGGGGGTTATATTACTGTATACAGCGCTGGGGGTTATATTACTGTATACAGTGCTGGGGGGTTATATTACTGTATACAGCGCTGGGGGTTATTACTGTATACAGCGCTGGGGGTTATATTACTGTATACAGCGCTGGGGGTTATATTACTGTATACAGCGCTGGGGGTTATATTACTGTATACAGCGCTGGGGGGTTATATTACTGTATACAGCGCTGGGGGGTTATTACTGTATACAGCGCTGGGGGTTATATTACTGTATACAGTGCTGGGGGTTACATTACTGTATACAGCGCTGGGGGGTTATTACTGTATACAGCGCTGGGGGTTATATTACTGTATACAGTGCTGGGGGTTATATTACTGTATACAGTGCTGGGGGTTATATTACTGTATACAGCGCTGGGGGGTTATATTACTGTATACAGCGCTGGGGGTTATATTACTGTATACAGCGCTGGGGGTTATATTACTGTATACAGTGCTGGGGGGTTATATTACTGTATACAGCGCTGGGGGGTTATATTACTGTATACAGCGCTGGGGGTTATATTACTGTATACAGCGCTGGGGGTTATATTACTGTATACAGTGCTGGGGGGTTATATTACTGTATACAGCGCTGGGGGTTATTACTGTATACAGCGCTGGGGGTTATATTACTGTATACAGCGCTGGGGGTTATATTACTGTATACAGCGCTGGGGGTTATATTACTGTATACAGCGCTGGGGGTTATTACTGTATACAGTCGGTCGTGGATGTTCTGATGGCTCGAAGAGACCTTTGAGTAATTATATAAAACAAACAAACTAAACAATTGAAAGGCAGATGTAAAGAGGTCGGTCAGTAGTTATCGCGCTACGGAATATGATGGCGCTATATAAAAGAATAAATAATAATGATAGGGACTGAAGCTTTGCTCGTTGAAGCCTCTAATCTTCTGGTCCTTCGCGGAAGAGGCGTCCATTTTGAACCGGCTCTTGTCCTGCGGGGAAGCAGCACTCGAAAATCTAAGCACATTCTACGCGATTAACCCGACCGTCCTACATCATCAGATTTATAAGGAATGATTGCGAACGATTCGAGCCACTCGGCATCTTTATCAGCCCAACGACCCGGAGAACAATTGCAGTGAAAAGGCTTCTTATAATCCACCGACCAGAAACATCGTAATATATGGAGAGTTTGAAAAGACTCCTAAAAATAATAAATTCCCATTATTTTTTTACCGTATTTGCTCGATTATAAGACGAGGTTTTTTTCAGAGCAAATGCTCTGAAAAATACCCCTCGTCTTCTAATCGGGGTCGTCTTCTAATCAGACCTCAAATAGAGTCTGATTAGGAGACTAAGATCCAGATCCCCCGCACCGCTGCAGGGGACCTGGATCCTCCTGTCCCCCCCCCCATCACACACACACACTTACCGGTGCTTCCTGCTGTATTGCCGGGGCAGCGGGTTGACGTCTAAGCGATCCGCGTAGACAACGTCCGCTGCAGCCGGAAGGAGGTGTGGCTAGCAGCGGGGGTTGTCTGCGTCCGTCGCGTAGACCTTCCCCGACTGTCAGAGATCAGAGTTCCCGGCACCGGTGCCGCAACGCAGACAGACCCCCGCTGCCAACTCCACCTCCTTCCGGCTGCAGCGGAAGGAGACGTCAACCCGCCGGGGCGGCAATACAGCAATGTTTGTGTGTGTGTGTGTGTGCGTGCGTGGGTGTGTTAAATGGGGGCATAGGGCATTTCTGGAATGCCTTATACCCCTATATGCTACTCTGGCACTTAGGGGGTTAAAAGGCATATTATGGGGCAGAGTGGCATATAGGGAGGTATAAGGCATTTCAGGAGGCAGAGTGGCGTTAAGGGGGCATTTAATAGAGCACTCTGCCTCCTGAAATGCCTTATACCTCCCTATATGCCACTCTGCCCCATAATATGCCTTTTAACCCCCTAAATCCCAGAGTGGCATATAGGGGTATAAGGCATTTCTGGAGGCAGAGTGCTCTATACAATGCCTTTTAACTCCCTTAATGCCACTCTGCCTCCTGGAATGCCTTATACCTCCCTATATGCCACTCTGCCCCATAATATGCATTTTAACCCCCTAAATGCCAGAATGGGATATAGGGGTATAAGGCATTTCTGGAGGCAGAGTGGCACATAGGGGGTCAAAAGGCATACCATGGGGCACAGTGGCATATAGAGGGTTAAAAGGCATATCATGGGCCACAGTGCCATATTGGTGTGGCAAGCCTGGGGGCAGATGTGCGTAACTGGGGGACAGGTTGGAAAATACAAGGAAAAAAACACAAAAAAAATATTTTTCTCAATCATAGCTTTTATTATAAAAAATAGTTTACATGAATTAACATTTACTGGTAAAACTTTTTTCCTTTAGGGTCGTCTTATATTCAGGCTTTTTCTTTTTTTCCTAAGTTAATATTCAGATTTTGGGGGGTCGTCTTATAATCGAGCAAATACGGTATATAGCGCCTGCATATTCTGTAGCGCAGTACAGCGGGATTCTAATTATTCTAAATCTCGTCACTTGAGACCGCGGAGAATATTTCTGATTTCTATAATTTCCGGATGACATCAGATTTCAGGTTTTTCTTTCACTTTTGTCGCATTTCGAAGGTATTAATAGAGCTCCAGGAGTTTCCGCAGCGCGCTTACAACAGAGAATCCAGTTTGAGTGAAAAAACGCCAGTATCCGTAAAATGAGGAATGAAATAAACACGTTGAGAAGAGGGCTCCGCTCTTGCGTGCCGGCGGCCTATTACAAGGTTTGGGACAAAAAAGGTGAAGTTAGATTTTAAAGTTTTAGGACATTTTTACAGCGATTTGTGTATTTTATTATTAACTCTATCAGCGGAAGCAGCAGAAATGCCTCCAATGCCACAGCTTTTCAGATGCAGAATCTCGGTCTGTCAGCTGCGGTCTCTTTTCTGGAGGGACGCTCCAGCCATCATGTGCGCTTTAATGCATTTAGCTGGGAGGGGGGTCCCTTTAAATGTTTGTCCCTCTTACAAATGCGTGGGGGCATTCTGCAGACTCCTCTGCTATAATTTGCCCCTTTTACCTGCCCCCCCCCCAGCTATTTGTCATACAGGAGACGCTCGTGAGATCCTTACCGCCAGTCGGCGACCGAAAAGGTCTAACGAGACCCCCAATGCACATGCGCCGAAAGTGCTTCCGCTGCTAGCGGTTTGCTACTTCGATACGATGCATATAGAGATAAAAACTGACCCCAGAAGCTTACAATCTAGAAATGCAAATGTAGCAGCACTTGGAGCGTCGCTGAGACGTTGCAGCAAAACCAAATGATGGAGAATAATAGGGATTCCCGTAGGGGTCGTTACGAACGTTAAGGAGCAGAAGGATACGTAACTTATAAAGTAAAAAACACGCACCCCCCCCCCGCCGAGAAAGTTTTTCTTACGCTTTTAGCCCGAAATTAGCGAAGCAGAAAAAAAAAAAGAAAAGACAATTTATCAGCATAAAAAAAGGGCCCTGTCAGAGGGAGACGGAATTCTGAAATAAAGGTATTTAAGGGAAATGTATTGTGCGGAAAGTATTTATTTCACGCGTGGCGCATTTTTTTTGGGGGGGGGTGAAACACGTATGAGGCTTGCCGAGCCCCCCCACGATGGCGTTGAGCTGGCGCGTTTCGCGGATTCCGCGGCTCTCATGCAGAACTTTTTTCTCTGCGTCCCCCCGAAGATCACTTTGTCAAGTGTCAGAAACTTCTGGGAGGGAATCCCAAATACGTTTCACGCCGATACCCGATGACAGCTCGTCTCCCCTCCCCCTGCTCCCCGGCAGCTTACAATGGGGGGGGGCTGCCGCCACGAAGCTAATCTCTGGGATCATAGAAGCAAATCCGTGAGATTTACAGCAATCACTCGGCGTTCTTTGTGGTTTTTATATTCGGAGGAGATCTTCCGTAGATTCTCTGCCGCGGGATTCCCGCTGGGCGGCGGACCGTTACGTTTCACAAAGAAAGCAAAAACTTTCCGACGGGGTTCTGAATGAACAGCCTGTATTCCGGGCGCGGCGTGCGCGACACGACCGCCCGCTTTCACTCAGGTTCAGTTTTCTTTTTAAACAGAGAACAAAGTGGTGTTTTCATTGTGATTCTCCCATTTTTATCAAAATAGCTCCATTTAGGGCGTTTTTCTTCTTGAGATTTTTTTTTTAGCCACGTAAAAAAAAAAAAATCGATCGTTATCTTCACGTCAGTTTCTCCTAATGTTAGACACAAATCTCTATTCTCATCGGCCCCCCAAAAAAAATCTGTTTTGGGCAGCCAATGAAAATATTCCAAAAGTAATCCTAAAATGTAACAAAAACTCCTAAAAACTGTTAATGGAGAAATCGCTGGTTTATACAGAATTTGGGGTTATTTGTATCAAAGCGGAGAGAATTCGTCCTGATAATCAATATATCTGATCTTTAATATTTTAATATTTTATGAAATAAATATATAATTAATATTTTATATATTAATATAACGCGGTGAGGGGGGTGTTTAGTTTTCTAAGACATAAAGGGTTAAAGATTTGACTCTTGAGGAATCCAAAAAAGGGAAATCTTCTGGGACGAGCCGGGAATTCTCGCTGCCAAAAACGTGCGCTAAAATCTGCCAAGAACGGTTAAGATTTGAATTTTTCCTTTAAACTTAATGGTTCCGGACTTAACTCGAGTTAAAGCAATGAGCAGAAATGAGATTAGAGCCGGCGGCCTGAAAGCGGGGAATCCCCAGCCGATTCTGGGCTGTTTCAGTTAAATTTTTAGGGTTTGGTGAAACGTCTCTTCCCGATCTCGCGGCTCCGATTGGTTGTTATAAAACGGGTGGGTATTAGACGGGGTCTTAATGACACTTTAGAATTAACAGAAAAAAACACGGGTTTGGGGTTTTTTTTGTCACCATCAAATAGTCTGCGGATCCCCCCCCCCCCCCCGTATGCTTTTAGCTTTCCTGGCTGTGAGCATGCGCAGAAAGTGCTCTGGAGCTGCAGCTTCTCCTGAAGGCACCTTTAACGCCGCCCTAGGCCTAACCCTCAAAGCAGCACACCCCCCCCCCCCCACAGTCTGTGCTGACCTATGATGCCATAGCGGGGGGATCATTCGAGAGACCCCCGGTGCACATGCGCAGAAAGTGCTCCGTGCCGCTGATTATTTACGACACATAAATATAAATTGATCCGAGAAGCTTACAATCTAGAAATGTAAATAAATGCAACTATAGGAATGTCTTGGGGGGTCGTCGAGGTGTTTAACAGGAGGTGTCCAGCTGCAGCTTCTCCTGAAGTTAAGTCATTTGCATATTTATTACAAAGCACTGGACAGCAGAGCCGGCCAGGGAAGGGCTGCGAGGGGTTAAACAGAAAGCGTCCCTCTCCCGCGTGCTTTTTTCTCTGTGTGCGTTGGAATCCGGCCCGTTCTAAAATACACTGTTTTGAGAAATGATTATTTTTGAAAACTTGTTTTTTGGCCGAAGTTCCCAGATCCCATCAGTCAGAAAACGCTTCATTTTTCCCACAAAAGAAACAGTTTTGTATTTATTGGGATTCCCCCCCAAAAGGTCACTTCGTAGATCTCGTTAAAAAAGGACAAGTTCTGTAGAGGTTGTCGGCTAAAAGCGGAGATTCGAGGCCAAAAAAAGCTTCCGCCGCATTAAAGGGAAACGTCGCGGCTTTCAGCTCATTCACCGGCGCTGAGACGGGTGGCAGCCTGTGGCAGAGCCAGCGTTATCATCAATTACCTGTCCTGGAGTTCTCTCTCTCTGCCCCCCCACCCTTACAAAGACTGCCTCGACCAATCAGCAACAACCAGCAACTTAACAATAGGGGAGAAATAACTTAATGGGGAGGAATAAGAACACAGACAGGGAGTTAAAGTAGCCCCCCCCCCCAACATTTCAGGTATGCGAGGCCTCGGGAGCGGCTGCCCACCCACCATGCGTTGCTTAGCAGCAGGACGTCACAAGGTGGCCATGTGGGTTCCCATCTTCCAGCTCATGATGCCGGCTACCTGCAAAGGTAGAGCGGTGGGGCGGCTACCCCGAACGGCGAGACACCTCGCGAAAATCCAGACTGCACCGCTAAATCCGGGACTGTCGGGAGGTATGACATGGGTGTATATAATGCACTGAACGGCAAATATTTAGCAAAAGTGAATTAGAAACCTTTAATAAAAGCCGCTTTGGGAGAAAGATCACATTTTTTAGGTTATACAAAGTGTTGTTCAAACCTGCGGCATTTAAAGTGTTAACCTCCCTGTGGGCTTTATTACATTACGTTAACCCTCTCAGTGCCACCCATAGAGAAAGGGGCTGGTGATTTTCCCTCAGGCCCCCAAAACTAAAAGAGTCAGATTTTAGGTGAAGTTCCCAATAAATTAGAACAAATTCATTTTGTATACATTATGCGCCTATAGATCTCCTGTATATTCCCGGAAATGTGAAATGAGGTCACATCGGTCTTCGTAACCCAGAGGAACCCCGTTCACCGGCCTACTGCGCCCCTGAATCTGGATGCAGGAGATCATGTAGGCGTCACACAGAGATTCCTCATTCTCTATGGAAGTTGAAGGGTTAAATGAGAATCACAAAAAAAAATCTTGAAGTCTATACAATTAGTCAATAAATGTATATATAGTAGAATAATATGCATTTTAGTATCATGCGCTTTGAATGATTAATATTTTAAGATTTATTACTGATAATACACTTTTTTTTACCAAAAATTGCTATTTTTTTTTTTATATTAATAGAATTAGATTACACTGAATGTATAAATATGATACGACGTGATATTATGGCAGAATTATATTATAAATATAAATATAATATTTCGTTCTATTTTAACGTTTGCAGAATAAACACAAAAATCCGATACATTTTATTACAGATAATATTCTATAATAAATAAATCTCTATATATATATATTTAAATCATTTCAATTTTCGGTATTAAAAAAGGAATTATTCTGTGCCAGTCGTCGGTATTTTTAATAATAGCCACTTCTTCTTTTTTTTCTGGATACAAATTATGCTTTTTTTTGCAGAATTATTGGGTCGGAGCCCAAAGCCCCGCCGCCTGGTAAAAAAACATTAAATTGAATTTGTAGCGGTCGCCTTTGGTGTTCCGAGCCGGTTACTACTAATATGTTAATGTTCCGAGCACAATGTTTGGAACAGCTGAGAAAATAGAGCTTGCGCGGCATTAGTTACACGGGGTCCGGAGGTCAGAGCAGACAGACCCCCGCTATACAGTCAGCCCCGGAGAGCGATCAGCCATTAATCCCCCATTTCACTGCTTCCCATCGGTTACCACTTGAACTTAATGGTTCAACCATCTAATTATCTGCGCGGACGTCTTCGGGAGGCCAGTAGGTGGTCTTCATTCAGATCGTCCGCAAGCAGGTGGGCACATAAAAGAAATTAGAATGGGTTTTACCCGCCACCTATTTGCCTGTCCAAAAAAAAAAAAAAAAGAAGGAGATTGAGTACTTTTTAAAATGAGCCCCCCCCCCTCGTGTAAAGCGCCCCCAGATGCATTTTAAGCAGCGGGAACGAAGCTCAGACACCTTACAAAAGGGAAGCCATTGTGCTTCGGTTTAATAGGATGCTGCTTAGCAGACATGGGCATCGCATGGTTAATGAAAGGTCGGTTTATGGCGTCTAGGGATTGTGCACTGCTACGGACTATGTGGGTGATCTACAAACAGATAGCACAAACACCTATATGATCATTTACATTAGTTGGGCAAATTAAACAGAAATTAGTGGATCCATAACCCTTTGATCACCGGAGAGTCGGGCAATGCGTTCTACTGTAAGCCTTGCATGGAATTCAGGGGGTTAAGTAAAATTAACAATGATGGTTAGAAGGAGGCTACACCTTTAAAAGTGGCAGCAGGCGGTAAGAATGCAGTAAATAAATACCCCTCTGGCATTCAGTGGGGTATTAGAGGAACATTTCACATTTAAACATTTTTTTTTATATCTTTATGTCTTTAGTTGTTCGGCCGCCATCCGGCCCCCGCCTAGTCGCCCGTTTCTCCTGCTGTAACGACTCAAACCTTAATCAGTCGTTGGTCTCGTCTTAGATTCAGGAGCCGTATGTCTATCCCATGCATGTTTAATCCCCTCGCTGTATTACCCTCTACCACCTCTGCTGGGAGGCTGTTCCACTTATCTTTCACTCCCTACAACCTGTCTAGTTAAAACGACATTCAAACACACAGACGTTTTGTTGGTGGTCCCTTTAACAACCATTATTCTACGATATATCGCGATATTGTTGCACACTAATAATGAACATGAAAGCACAGAGATGTTTGTGCGGGGGGTTTGACGCTGGTTTAAGTTTCCGTGCAGGGTTGGCCCCGGGGCCGGCGGTGACCCCGGTGCTTTACACTCATTTCAGATCTTCATTAGTCACGTCTGCCTTGAAGTTACACAGAAGAAATTCACTTAACGCGAAAAGAAGACGCATTCTCCTGACGTTACATCATTTCCATCACTGGGACGGAAAACATACCCGTTCCGCCCAGTCTCAGGGATTTTACCCCAGTCTCGGGGTGGGGGGGGATGGGGCAGATTCTCGGGATCACATAGTCCGGAGCCGATTCCTTCATATTTTTCTCTGATTTAATGATCTCTGAGCATCCTGATTGGTGCTTTTCTCCCTGCTGGAATCCCTGCTTGAGTACAGGTGGTCTGATTCAGAATATCTTTACCTCCTGACAAGTCACGGTTTCCATCTGGGCTTTTAATATTATACCCATTTGGCTGCCGCCATTAGCCAGTCGCTACGATAAGGACTCTGTGATGGGCTCTTAAAGGGTTAAACATTTAAAGAACCTCTTTATCTGTAAATGAAATTCTCAGCCTGGATATTCTTATCGGTTTAACCCTTTGAGAGGGTAGCGGAGGCCGTTCGATGCTCTCTGTCAGTATGAGACAGGTGTATATCCGACGTATTAACTTATAACGGTGAATTTTCACCCGTCGGTTTCACCCCGAATGGACGGGGGGGTGGTGTGTGTGTGGATGGGACCTTGTTTAGCGTTTGTAGATGATACCGTTGTGGTTTCGTCTCTGTCCCCGCAGAAAAGGAGATGCTATGGATTTCGGGACAGTTTCATGTTCCGTAATTTGCAAAACTGCTGCTCGAGGCAGCTGGGATGGTATGTTAAAAATTAGGCAGGATTAAGGAAAATGATGAGTGAATGGAAAAATAAATAGTTACAATAGGAGCGCAGCTCGGGGTAAAGAGACGCAGAAATCAACATTTCCCTGAATGGAAAGTCTGTATTTAGTTTCTAGGATCTGTGAGCCTCAAATAACTCACTCGGGGGAGTATCTGCCACATAACTAGGGAGCGACTGGATTGGATGGATTTAATGTACACATTAAAGGGACACTCCAGCCCTTATATACACCTTAACACATATAACAGCTGAGAGGTCCTTTTAAATTTACATGGTGTCCCCCTTTCCTCGCCCTCAGTTATTTGCCGTGTAGGACATGTGATATACCTCAAGCAGCCAATCGGTGGCAAACCTATTCGGACATCTGGGGAGCTGCAGCTTCTCCCTAAGGTAAGTTAATTTTTTTTTTAACTCTTTCTAAAGAATGGTTAATAAAATACTCATAAAGTATCTCAATATACATTATTTATGTTTGCTTTAACATTTACTGAGTAATTATAAGCTGCCCAGACAAAAATATTAGCTGCATTGAGTTTCCCAGTTCTAGCTAATTACCCCAGCCCTCTCCTCGTGGTACTTGGATTCAAGTACACAATTAAAATAATATATACGATATATTATTATTATTATATGTAATATCATATATAATGATATATGATACTATGTATAATATATTTAACTAATAAAGATATAGGTGCAGTTCCTTTGATGACCTTTCTGTTTTATGGTGGCGCTGTTTGCTATGAGAATAGCCTACAGCGCCCCCACGGAATTTAAAGTTTAGGAAGAGAATTACATGTAAAATATGTAACTGTATTTGGGTTAGAGTTAGGATTTATTAGCACCCTGAAAAATCCTACTCTTGTTTGCATGTTGTCCATGTTTAACCAAAATTATAGTTCATGTACATGTGTGGTTCCTGGAAGGACTCGCCGTCTGGTCATCATTCTGTCAAACCCGTCAGACTAGAAAAAAAACCATATTGGACATGTGGAATATCCTGAGATGGATTCACCATTGGCTTTCGATTATTTTCTTTGCATTTTGTCGGATTTTTCCAATATATCGGTCAATAGATGAAAGGAATTATATAGCGAGGGCTAAAACAACGGGCTGTTCCATCTTTAGCTGAAATGGGCACCATTGGTATGGGTTCAACATTAAAAAAATATTCTTTCTGAGTTTAAATCTGATAATTTCACATTTGTAAATCAGATTACCATAGATGTATTTGACAATTAGTGAAGAATCGGATACGCGGACGTGCAAATACCCCACAAATACCCCACAACTCAGAAGGTGCCCTCGGTTCGTAGTGGGATATTGAGCGAGTGTCGTGTGCGCAGGAACCTTTTAAATCAGCAAACACAATCCTGATTCCATAGAGGAACCATTAAAAAACGTTAAAAGTAAATTTAAATCTAGACTGTATTATTTAGTTGTCAGGCTGGCACGATGTACAAATCATTTGGTTATTACAGTTATTTTAAGAGTCTCGGGGGGGCTGCGTCATGGACCACGGTGGAAAAGCTTGGCAAGTCATCATTTACTCATCGTGTGCCCGGGATTCACGGATTAGCCAAAAAAGTTCAGTTTGCGGAGAACTCGCGGTCCTAAATCTCAGGGATATTTTTGGCGGTTTTTCCCACAATGAATAAATTACAATGTATCGACTGATGATTCGGCAACATGCAAGAGGAAAACCATTTTGGGGTATTTTCCTTTCAGATAACAAGGATCATTTTCAGAATCTAGTGGCCTCCGCTGAAAAGCATTAGCATTACTACGAAAAATAATACATGTAATAAATATAATAAATAGAGATACATAAGAAAGGAGTATTGTAAAAAAAACCTTTACAAATGTAGGAAAATCTAATGTTTCTGCACAACTGTGCCAAGACAATAAGAGATTCCTTCAAATAAATATATAGAAATACCTGTGAGAGGGCACAAGCAAGCTGTTTGGGGCAGAGATGACAATTTTCGCCTCTGGCAATAATCCCTGGCTCTGTATAAAGTAATATAACCCCCCATCGCTGTATACAGTAACATACCCCCCAGCGCTGTATGCAGTAATATAACCCCCAGCGCTGTATACGGTAATAACCCCCCAGTGCTGTATACAGTAATATAACCCCCAGCGCTGTATACAGTAATATAACCCCCCAGCGCTGTATACAGTAATATAACCCCCAGCGCTGTATACAGTAATATAACCCCCAGCGCTGTATACAGTAATATAACCCCCCAGCGCTGTATACAGTAATATAACCCCCAGCGCTGTATACAGTAATAACCCCCCAGTGCTGTATAGAGTAATATAACCCCCAGCGCTGTATACAGTAATATAACCCCCAGCGCTGTATACAGTAATATAACCCCCCATCGCTGTATACAGTAACATACCCCCATCGCTGTATACAGTAACATACCCCCCAGCGCTGTATACAGTAATATAACCCCCAGCGCTGTATACAGAAATAACCCCCCAGTGCTGTATACAGTAATATAACCCCCAGCGCTGTATACAGTAATATAACCCCCCAGCGCTGTATACAGTAATATAATCCCCAGCGCTGTATACAGTAATATAACCCCCCAGCGCTGTATACAGTAATATAACCCCCCAGCACTGTATACAGTAATATACACCCCAGTGCTGTATACAGTAATATAACCCCCAGCGCTGTATACAGTAATATACCCCCCAGCGCTGTATACAGTAATGTACCCCCCAGTGCTGTATACAGTAATATAACCCCCAGCGCTGTATACAGTAACATACCCCTATCGCTGTATACAGTAACATACCCCCAGCGCTGTATACAGTAATATAACCCCCAGCGCTGTATACAGTAATAACCCCCCAGCGCTGGATACAGTAATATAACCCCCAGCGCTGTATACAGTAATATAACCCCCCAGCGCTGTATACAGTAATATAACCCCCCAGCGCTGTATACAGTAATATAACCCCAGCGCTGTATACAGTAATATAACCCCCCCAGCACTGTATACAGTAATATAACCCCCCAGCGCTGGATACAGTAATATAACCCCCAGCGCTGTATACAGTAATATAACCCCCCAGCGCTGTATACAGTAATATAACCCCCCCAGCACTGTATACAGTAATATAACCCCAGCACTGTATAGAGTAATGTTGGTCGGTGTCAAAAACCTGGTTTTATGTCATTTTATTCCAGTAAACTCCCTTTATCTGCAGACCTGGAGCCGCCGTTGTTGTCAGTGATGCAATATTTTGGGTGTAAAAATCCAGAAATTACAGCAGGTCCCAGTTTGGTGTTGGGTCCAGATGGTCAGTAACTGGTATCGTGTTCCACAATATTTCCTCTTAACGACCTCACATTAAAGCCATTTCATTTTTGCCGAATTATCTTTAATTAATCAAACTCAGCGATTGGAGATTTTTAGAAGCTACTAATCATCCTCTGAGCTCCGATTACTCGTTCGTAATAAACTCAGACAACTTAAATATGCAGAAATGTAATTTTAGATGTTATGTCTTCTTTTCAGTATTTAAATGACCCATCCATCTGTGTAAACACGGCTTAAAAATGATAAATGCGCGTCAATAAAACACGAGGCCAAACATTAACACCTGCTCTACTTAAAAATCTTAATGGATGTAACACCAACCAAAATGAAGAATTCTGTAAATATATATATAAAAGATATTTATTTGTGTTGCTTTATTAAAAAAAATTAAAATTCATAAAAAAAAAAAATAGATGCCGTAAAAGAAATGCAATTTTAAAATTTCTAAATATTTTTTTTTTTTTTATTTTAATGTCGCTGCCCATAAAATGAGCCGATGTAAAGTGAGAATTTTCAGTTAAATGGAAGCGTTTCTGGGTAACAATGAGATACATTGAAACCAGCAGCTTTGAAATTACCGCGCTAATAACGCGTTCAAAGAGGCAAAGACCTTTCAGTCCACGGCCACAATGCGGCAATTTCGATAATTGCCGTTTAATTTCCATGTTGTGATTACGGCGATAAAAGAGATTTCGGGCCATTAGTCGGTCGGACCTGCAGAAGCTAACAATAAAATAATAATTTACGCCAAATAGAAGGCGATAATTTACAATGAAAAGTTAAAAGACCTTACCATAAATAAATTGTCGGTAATTTGGGGGTCATTTTGATGTTAATGTGAAGCCCAGAAGGGTCGCGGCTCTATGTGGCCGTGTTTGGTGCTGTTCATTCACACGATTTAGAGGGGAAAAAAGGAAGTTTAACCCTATAAAGGGTCTAGATTTTTTATTTATTTTTTTAATTGTGTTTTTGCCTCTAAATTCTGATTTTTGTTCTAAGAATAATTCAATCTTGTTTTTTTATGATTTAAAGAACATCTGTAAACGGAATTTCTTAAGTAATTTAATAACCCTATTAGCTTTTTTTTTTTTTTTCATTTTCTGCAATTGGTTTGGAAATATTTAGTTTAATTTAATAGGTTTAATTGTGTTGAGATCAGAGGCAGCCTGTGGCAATCAATCTAATCAATTTCCTGTCCTGAAATTCCCACCTTTCCCCTCCCCCGCCCTTAAAAAAGGCTGCCTGAACCAATCAGCAGCAACCAGCAACTTAACAATAGGGGAGAGAAAACTTTATTGGGACGGAAAATCCTGCAGGACCTGAGAACAGGAAGTTAAGATGGATGCTACCATTATATACACATAAGGGGGGGGGTCTAAAACATATATATCGCTTATTTTAATGTGGAAATAGAGCTACAAAAATGGAATAAATTGGTAAAAAGGGACAGATCCTCCTGACAGTAACGCCAATCATTATAGTGCGGTGTAATAAAGGGGTAACCTTTGGGTTTATGAAACCCCAATTTTGATGGAGCGTTCTGTACAGGATAGGGGTTTATGGGAAGGGGTGGGGTAAATTACCAATTGCCCTAGCAGCCGCCAGTAGCCAGAGAAACCACCGGCAATGCTGGTGGCAATACCTACGGTATATTAACGTGGCTGACTGGTCAGGGAATGATAATTGTTTCCAGACATTGAGTTATATTGCAAACAAATACGGTAATTAAATAAATAAATCAGCGATACGGAATAATACAAATTGTTTAAATTGCATTTATTACAATTTATGATTATTATTTATGTGGTTATTTTGGAAAAGACGTTCCTCAATAAGGTTTTCATTTCTTTGGAATTCCACCAAACGCATGATAGAAGTCAATTTATTTTACCGTCAAATAAAGCATTACAAAAAAATGTAATTTCCGCAAATTCCATTTAAAAAAAACGTCCCCTTACTGTATGTCCTCCAAAAATATATATTTTTGGGGAAGCGATATAACAAACGCCTATTTGAGGATAATTACTACATATAAATTAGGTATTTTTTTTATCTTTTAAGTTTTTAAATTGTAATATTTTTTTTTTTTTTTGTTATTATTTCACAGAATACCACCCAAAAACTGAATCTGCCCCAAGCACCTGAGGATGGGGGCGGGGGGGGTAATTGCCCTGATTTGTGAATGGAGAAGCATCTGTTTTAAATAAAACCTGCCATCTTTGGGTAAGTAAAGAATGTTATTTTAGAAGAGCACGATCCTTTCTTTTTTTTTTTTACTCTTCTTTTAAAAAATGTAATTATATAGAAAACGAGGTTTGTTTTTGTTTAGAATAATTCTCAGAACGTCCGCGCTCCTGTATCGCTGCAACTCGAAACCCCCAAATTATAATAATTGTAGTAAAGGCCACGCCAGATGTATACCCCACCGGCATTCATATAATATTAATTGTATATTATACATCCAAGAGCGATTATCGTGTTTAACTTATTCGATTTACCAAGAAAGCGTTTTACAAGAATGATGCCCACGGGGGGGCCAGCATGGGCTATAGTGGGCCTTGACTGTTGTGCGGAGGAGGGGTAGGCTTTTTTGGCGGGAATTTCGGGGGTGGAGTTGGGGGTGGATTATATAAGTGCCTGCTTTCCCGGGCTCAGGAACCATTTTTGTGGTTAGCTTACCTGGTTGCGTGTCCCACCCTCCCTCCCCTTTTTTCTGTTGTTTGTAGGTTTGTGTCGTTTGTCACAGTCTGTGGGGCGGCAGCTTGCCAGGTATCCAGGGGGTTAATGTGGTGGTAAGTGAATGGTTGGTAACATCTGGTGGTAGGTTCTTGGCTGTCAGTGCTGGGAACCTCAGGTCAGGGTGGGGGCATCTCGGTATGTCCCTTCCTTAAGTGGTATTTGGTTATGGTACCTGGATTGCTTGGCAAGCTTGGGTGTTTTATTGTAAATATTTACATGTTGGTGTTTGAGTCATTGTCCTCGTTAACGCACCGATGTTTATTGTTCCAGGTTTTGGCGTGACAATGACTCTAATAAATAAAATTGGCTGTGGCCTTTTCTTATCCATATTCTATGGTGTGCGGTGTCATTATTGGGGTTTTAAGGGGGGAGTATGCCTAGCCTGGAAGATCGAAGCTACAACAGTCAAGAAAGAAATACAAATTATCTCCCGCAAAACATAATAGTACAAAGTATCACAAAATTACCGAAACCGTGGAAACAACATAAATAGAATTATATTGCATCATTTTATATATTTAATATACTTTTAAATATATATCATAGAAACCCAGAATCTGCCGGCAGATCGGCCCCATCCGGCCCCCGTCTAGTCGCCCGTTTCTCCCGCTGTAAAGACTCAAACCTTAATCAGTTGTTGGTCTCGTCTTAGATTCAGGAGCCGTATGTCTATCCCATGCATGTTTAATACCCTCACTGTATTACCCTCTACCACCTCTGCTGGGAGGCTGTTCCAGTTATCTATAAACCCATTCAGGAGCCATATGCCTATCCCATGCATGATTAAATTAGGTCACTGGATTAGATTCTACCACTTTTGGCAGCTGGTGGCAAAACCAGAATCAGCTTCCACCGAAGGAGAGAGGAAACATAATGGGGAGGGATAATTCTTCGATAAATTACAATTTTGTTTTAAAATCTGCAAACAACGTAACATCATTTTACTTAAAATACAAAATTTTAAAAATAATCCCCTTTTAACGCAGCATGATGCATATTTTTTCGATGAGATTTGGATAATTCTATATTATATATATAATTGGTATATTTAGTGACGCCAACTGTATGTGTGATTTTTCCTTTACTGAGATGGTGGTAGATAAGGAGAACAGCCTCCCAGCAGAAGTGGTAGAGGGTAATACAGCGAGGGGATTAAACATGCATGGGATAGACATACGGCTCCTGAATCTAAGACGGGACCAACGACTGATTAAGGTTTGAGTCTCTACAGCAGGAGAACGGGGGGCCGGATGGGGGCCGATCTGCCGGCAAATTTTAGGTTTCTTTTCTATTTCTCTGCACTTTCCAACCAATGACAACTCTCAGTACCACCAGCCAAAGCCTGCCAGGATGAATAATTAAACACTGTATGCTATTTATTGCATAAACTAGAATTTTAGCACATTTTGGTAAATGTTTGTTGTGGGCTGATGGGGTTAAATGCCTCAAAGAAGCCCCAGAGGAGAAAAAAATAAAAAAATAATAAAAAAGCCGATATAATGTGTTTATCTTTTTACAAAGTGGTTTTGCCAAATGTGAACGTTGCAGACGCGCAATAACGGCGATGGATCGCATTCCGATAAAACAACCGAGCCTGAAAAATGAAGAAAATAAATGAGTTTGCAGAGAAAAAATAATAAACTAAGTGAAGGTTACATTTATAGCAGAACATATGGATCTCACTATCCGGCAATCACCCGAATGCCTCGGCATGAAGAAAATGGGCTACTTTGGGAAAATTATTATTATTTTTTTTTTTAGGGAAAATTGAGAAACTTTAAATACGTCTCAACAAACCGACAAATTAAAAATGTCTGGACAGGCAGCAGAATTCATTTAATAAATGAAGAGAAATATCCAAATTTGCTAAATTAAATTAAACATTTTTTTTTTCAAAACGCTATTTTTTTCCAATATAAATAGAAATATATTTAAATGAAAAAAAAAAATCAATTTTTGTGTTTTTTGATGTCCAGAACAGAAGTTAGATTTTCAAAAGAAGCCGAATCCCTTAATATTTATAATACGTTTTTTTTTTTTATCTAGGATGTGGATAAATATACATTTTTTAAATCTCAATTCATATTATTTTTTATCATATAAATGTTTTCTTTTCAGGAGAAGCCCGAAACCGCCCATTATTTGGTTAAAATGACCTGAACACGTCACAACGCTGCTCCCGCGACCCAGAGTTTTCTGGTGGCGACCCGGAAAGTTCCCAGGAATGCCCCCTACCCTCCTACTTCCCCTCCTACCGCTTTCGGTTTTTATGCTTTTGAGGGTAGCCCCACCCACTCCTCCCAGCAGGACCAATCACTAGCTTTGCGTAAATTGTTGGCGTTATATAAATAAAAGATAATAATAATAATGTCGGCGGGACTAGGTTGTGAGTTTATAGGAGATGGTCCTCAGGATTGACGCACAGTGAAAAAAATGAATTGTTATCAGGTGATTTTGACAAATGGAGTCGAATCGAATACATCAGAGAAGCCCCTGTATGCAAATTTACAGAGTTCAATAAATGTAATAATAATAATGATAATAATAATAAATATAATGATAATAATAATAATAATAATGATAATAATAATAATACATATAATAATAATGATAATGCTAATAATAATAATAAATATAATAAAAATAATAATAATGATAATAATAATAAATATAATAAAAATAATACTAATGATAACTATAATAATAATAATAATGATAAATAATAATAATGATAAATATAATAATAATAATAATGATGATAAATATAATAATAATAATAAAAATAATAATGATAAATATAATAATGATAAATATAATATAATAATGATGATAAATATAATAATAATAATAATAAATATAATAATAATGATAAATATAATAATTATGATAAATATAATAATAATAATAATAATAATAATAATAAATATAATAATAATAATAATGATAAATATAATAATAATGATAAATATAATAATAATAATAATAATAAGAGGAAACCAGCGGGGCTCGCAGAGGAAGCAACAGCTTTAGGGAAGGTCACATAATTGCTTTTAAGTCTTAACCCTGACACGGAAGGAGGAAGAGAGGCAGCAGGTCCAGCAGAGGCCAGGCCAAAGGAGGCTACCCTTTTATTCCCATGGGACGAGCCTTAAGTGGGGCAGAAATTACCCCTCCAATAAAAAACAAATGGAAGTGTTTTTTCACAGATGTCAGAGAAAGTAAATAAGACGTTATTACGTTTTACTTTTGTTTTTATATATTGCAAGACATATATTACCGTATTGGCTCGGATATAGGCCGCCCCCGTATATAGGCCGCACCCTAAAAGTTTGGTGCTTTTTTAAAGAAAGTTTTTTTTCTTTAAAAAAGCACCAAAAAAACATGCTGCCACTCTGTCTCCCCCCCCCGAGATATGCTGCCCCTGTCCTCCTCCCCCCCGAGATATGCTGCCCCTGTCCTCCTCCCCCCCGAGATATGCTATCACTGTCCTCCCCCCCGAGATATGCTGCCACTGTCCTCTTCCCCCCCCGAGATATGCTGCCACTGTCCTCTTCCCCCCCCGAGATATGCTGCCACTGTCCCCCCCCCCCCGAGATATGCTGCCACTCTGCCCCCCCCCCGACTTACCAGAGGAGACTCCCGGGTGTCTTGCGGGGCCGGCGGGGGACATCTACGCAATACGCATATACAACTTCCAACTTCTTTTTGTATACAGCACTGGGGGTTATATTACTGTATACAGCGCTGGGGGTTATATTACTGTATACAGCGCTGGGGGTTATATTACTGTATACAGCACTGGGGGTTATTACTGTATACAGCGCTGGGGGGTTATATTACTCTATACAGCGCTGGGGGTTATATTACTGTATACAGCGCTGGGGGGTTATATTACTGTATACAGCACTGGGGGTTATTTCTGTATACAGTGCTGGGGGGTTATATTACTGTATACAGCGCTGGGGGGTTATATCACTGTATACAGCGCTGGGGGTTATATTACTGTATACAGCGCTGGGGGTTATATTACTGTATACAGCGCTGGGGTTATATTACTGTATACAGCGCTGGGGGTTATATTACTGTATACAGTGCTGGGGGGTTATATTACTGTATACAGCGTTGGGGGTTATATTACTGTATACAGCGCTGGGGGGTCATATTACTCTATACAGCGCTGGGGTTATATTACTGTATACAGTGCTGGGGGGTTATATTACTGTATACAGCGCTGGGGGTTATATTACTGTATACAGCGCTGGGGGTTATATTACTGTATACAGCGCTGGGGGTTATATTACTGTATACAGCGCTGGGGGTTATATTACTGGATACAGCGCTGGGGGGTATATTACTGTATACAGGGCTGGGGGTTATATTACTGTATACAGCGCTGGGGGTTATATTACTGTATACAGCGCTGGGGGGTTATTTTACTGTATACAGTGCTGGGGGTTATTACTGTATACAGTGCTGGGGGGTTATATTACTGTATACAGCGCTGGGGGTTATATTACTGTATACAGCGCTGGGGGTTATATTACTGTATACAGCGCTGGGGATCGTATTGTTTTCCATGGTACTTCTTTAAGGAATAAGGTATAAAGTCTGCATAATGTTTTTTATTTCTCAGCCAACATAATTAATCACTCATTTATCGCATAAATTGCCTCCGCGGGCAGCTCACGTCGCGCATGTATTACAGTATAATTATGTTAATCACTCGGTGGAAGGACAGGTAAAAGTACCTTCCAGCATAAAAAAAAATTTGGCCGGATCTGCAGAAAATAAATTTGGCGGCAATAATTCGCAGATTTTTCTGTGAAATACAAAGCAAAAAAAAATAATTTCGTTTTAATTGTTTCAATCAGGATGAAGATGGTAACAGGTAATGATATGGACCAAAAAAAAGTTGAATTTTTTTTTTTTTTTCAAAAGTATTATTAATATTATTATTATTATTATTATTAATAATAATAATAATATAATTTTTTCTCATTAATTATATTATCAGTGATGGACAATTTATGAAGGTTTTATTTTTTTCCAGATGCTGCAAACGACTTATAGACACTAAAACCTAATAAACTAATTAATCCCATTGTACAGCGCTACGGAATATGATGGCGCTATATAAAACAAGAAGTAATAATAATAATATTAAGGAGGCTTTCCTTTTGTTGGCTGGAGGCTGACACCTGACATACCTGGGAGCTTCGCAGGGGACGGTCCCAGGAGCTCTCCGTCTTCTGGGGGAGTGGCTTTGTGAAGGGGTGGGGCTAGCCATGCGCAGAAAAAAAAATTTGGGAATGAAAAATTAGCAAATTTGGAAAAGATGATCAAATCCATTAGATTCCAAATTTAAAAGACAATAGAGATTGTTTGTTATCTTTTTTTTGGGGTGAATAAATCACAATTTGGAGACAATAGAGTGTAAATTGCTAAAAAAAATTCAGATAAATATTTTTTTGCTAATACAAAAGCTGTGTTTATCGCGGAGGATTTAGAGTTTTTAATCAAAGGCGTTTCTAAGGGAAATTTCTGATTTCTGAGATACATTTTGATGCCAAAAGTTCCATTTCTGATCCTTAAGCCGTAATACTCAGAGGAAGCGCGGACCCTTCGCTGAATGCCAACAGCTGATTAGGAGCTGATCTGTTTCTCGCACGTCGCGATCAGACGGAAGACAGACGGACACTTCTGGGGAAATCGCCGTCCCAGAAATCCGTCTGTAAATCCGTTCCAAAGAACGTCGGGGAGTCGGTTTTCTATCAAGTTAAAAAACGAAACTCTCGGCATTCTTTTACCCGAAAATGTAAATTCTCAGCTGTCACTCCGAATAAATATTAGCGCCAATCCGGGGACGGGAAGTGCCTTCCGATAAACGGGAAGATTTACGGGAGACGGTCTTTGGAAAGCTTTGGCGTTACCGTAATCTGACAGATAGAATGTAACGGTGATCGGGGGCCCCGCGGACATTCCGAGTGACACCGAGGGGCAGATTCACTGACATGGGAGTTATTACCTGGAACGCTCCAGGGGTTTCATCTGAATCCTCCGGGTCGTGGGAGCGGGGGTCCTGACATGCCCCACACCCCGCCCATTTCCCCCTTAAATGGAGGGGTCTTCTGTGACATCAGCAGGTAGCCCTGGCCGAGTCCCAAAAAGGGTAGCCGGAGCCCCAACGTCCCCAGGTATGTCAATCACCCCCCCAGTATTATGAAGGGCCAACCCTGACCTAATGATTTAACTCACTGATTTATCTATACATTATACAGGGGCCGGTCACTGATTTATCTATACATTATACAGGGGGCCGGTCACTGATTTATCTATACATTATACAGGGGCCGGCTCACTGATTAATCTATACATTATACAGGGGCCGGTCACTGGTTTATCTATACATTATACAGGGGCCGGTCACTGATTTATCTATACATTATACAGGGGGCCGGTCACTGATTTAACTATACATTATACAGGGGCCGGCTCGCTGATTCATCTATACAGGGGGCCGGTCACTGATTTATTTATACATTATACAGGGGCTGGCTTGCTGATTTAACTATACATTATACAGGGGGCTGGTCACTGATTTATCTATACATTACACAGGGGCCGGCTCACTGATTTATCTATACATTATACAGGGGGCCGGTCACTGATTTATCTATACATTACACAGGGGCCGGTCACTGATTTATTTATACATTATACAGGGGCCGGCTCGCTGATTTATCTATACATTATACAGGGCCAGCTCGCTGATTTATCTATACATTATACAGGGGGCCGGCTCACTGATTTAAATATACATTATACAGGGGCCGGTCACTGATTTAACTATACATTATACAGGGGCCGGCTCACTGATTTATCTATACACTATACAGGGCCAGCTCGCTGATTTATCTATACATTATACAGGGCCAGCTCGCTGATTTATCTATACATTATACAGGGGGCCGGCTCACTGATTTAAATATACATTATACAGGGGCCGGTCACTGATTTAACTATACATTATACAGGGGGCCGGCTCGTGGCTTTAACTATACAT
This sequence comes from Sceloporus occidentalis, assembly GCA_023333645.1. Taxonomy (NCBI): domain Eukaryota; kingdom Metazoa; phylum Chordata; class Lepidosauria; order Squamata; family Phrynosomatidae; genus Sceloporus; species Sceloporus occidentalis. Next base: position 952,844 of record JALMGF010000190.1, read on the forward strand.
TATACATTAAAGGGGTATGTATGTACTATAACGCAGGACACAAGGGGCTTATTATTTAAAAATAGAAAGTTTATTTGAATTTGCATATTTGCTCCCCTCCCCGTGGCACACAAAGGGTTACAGTTTAAGTCTCGTTTATACGCACAAATCCGCGTACATCATATTATTATAAACCCGACCGCGTTGAGTCATAATATGGCAATTTGCATAATTACAGAAAAGGGGGAAAAAAAATCAGATTTTCGCGAGCTCGTAAGCAGCAGATTACCCGGCTGAAAACAAGCAGACGCTCCGCCGGCTTTGAACCACGAGGTAGGTGAACGCGATGACATCATCGGGGCCCAGGTGCGGAAACCAAAAGAAACATCTTGGATTTGTCAGATCCCTCGGCTCTGCGCTGCATATTAAACGTAACCTAATAAGAGGAACCCGCGAGCGAGAATCCCCCCGCCAGACCCCGCGCCGTCGGGACGCAGACTGACACTGAGCAGATTAACGCTCCTCGCGATGACATGATAGGTTTAGCTCGCCGCGCCCGCGGGGACGCCGCGCACTCCCCGGAGCTTTACGCTTTGGGATTCCTGCTCCGCTCTTTATATTAAAAGTTCAAAGGGGCCTCGTAATGAAGACGGAAAAAAAATCTCCAAAAAAACTGCAATTCCAAAAAATCAAACAAAAGGGGAAAAAGTCTGAGATGGAGTTAAAGGAAATCGAATACGTTGGAGTTTTACGTGGATGCAGAAAAAAAAGGTACAGGGTTAGTTTTGCATCTGAGTTACCCCTATGCCCAGATTCCATAGGGGCCCCTGGCCCATCGAGACAGAATCTGCCCCATCCGGCCCCCGTCTGGTCGCCCGTTTCTCCTGCTGTAAAGACTCAAACCTTAATCAGTCGTTGGTCTCGTCTTAGATTCAGGAGCCGTATGTCTATCCCATGCATGTTTAAATCCCCTCACTGTATTACCCTCTACCACCTCTGCTGGGAGGCTGTTCCACTTATTTATCACCCTGTTGGCACACCATAAAAATGCCCAGTGGCCACCAATTGCACAGCGGTGTTAATAAGCACAACATTTCTGGGAACAAAAAGTTTTATTTCTGGATTGTTTACATCTTTTGATCAGATGCATAAAAATCACTGAAAAAGCCGCTTCTTCGATAAACTTTCCTTTTATTCACTGAAATAACCCATTTATTATTATTACATTTATCGTTTAATTTTAGCCGGTGGTGGTCCTTTTATACACCGAGGGGCATAAACGGATAACCGAAAATGTACGGCGATGATCCAGCATGCAGGAAGTGACATCACATCCATTTCCTGCGTGCCCGAGCAGTCTGGCTCCTGCGCTAAATTTGAAAAGATGCGAATCTTCCCAAAATTTGGGAAGAAACATTGGGGAGAAAATGGGTGGGTTGATTTTATTTTTTTCTTTAAAAAAGCCCAAATTTGATCCCGGCCTGAAAATTAAGTTTCATGTTTCTTTCTTTCTTTTTGTTAACCCTTCGTTCCAATAAACCACCAGGCAAATGTTATGTCCAAAACAGTTCTAGGCGTAGTTTTTAGATGAACCCAAATTCATGCACCCCAGGTTTGACCGCATGACACGGTCTGACGTGTAAACTCCGTGTTACACGCGCCTTTGGCGTGTCAGCACATTATAAATAAAATGACATATGTTTAAGGTCGTATCTATCAGTAACCAGCACCGCCGGCGAAAATCCTGATGATTTACAGATGTGAAATGTACAGAATATACAGAAAGCCGGGGTTACGGTTAGGAAGGACCTCGGTGTATTTAAGGGGGGAGGCAGAAGGAAGGTGCAGAAAGATGACATCATCAAAGAGAAAAAAGTGAAATCCTCTGCGTGTTTCGGAGGGCGAGATCCGAGTGGAACCGTTCTACATAAATACCAATAAATCATCAAAGAGCTCTGGAATAAACCCTTTAATGACATCACATGCGAGTCCGGCACAGTATGTTCCATATAATGATTAAAATAAATGGGAATAAAACTAGATATTTATTACGGGCTCCAAAAGAATGAATGGGGGGGGGCGTGAAACTTTGTTTCCAACTTTCTGTTTCTAACTTTGCAATTTATGGTAGTTGTTCACATATCTGCATATATACCGGTATATAAATAACTTTTTGCGCACCCCTCACATGACTATGATGAGTATAATCATACCTCCCAACAGTCCCGGCTTTCTCCAGGCAGTCAGTATTTTTGGGCACTGTTCCTAATGGGTAGGTTCCCCCCCTGTGCTGCTTTTGCTGGGGGAGCACGGCCTGACCGTCCCAGGGAGGCGGAAAATCAGTGCAGAGCTCTACTGTTGCAGCTCCCGCTTTGCCCCTTTGTGCCACTTGTGTTGTGCGGTGGCATTTTGGGGATGGGGTTGGCCAAGCCTCCCACCACATCTACTTCCTGGATCAGCGTCACCTACCTCTGGGGCTGGTCCTGCCAATCACTGCCTCTTGCCAACAAAAGTGCCCCAATTTGGACACCTGAAATGTAGAGGGGTATAGAATAACGTAGTTATATAATATAGACCCCAAAGCAGCTGACTGTGGGTATAATACGCCCACCCCTCCATTGTTACAGATCTATCCTGCTAAAAATTTGAAAACAATCTATAGACAGAAGCAATCGAGCCAGGATTATTGTCGGGAAGCATATGAAGAGCAGAAGTGGGCGGTCTTACAGATCCAACATGGCCCCGCACATGAGCTGGTTTCCGAGTGGGAAACTCTAAAAATAAATAAAAAATGGCATTTAGGCCCAAAACAACATTGGGCTACACGCAGGGCCCAATTGCCCCAGGGCCCAATTGCCCCACTTCAGAAGGGGCGGCACTTTGCCGCCCCAAGCGTTTTTTTTTTGAAGCGGAGGAGAGAGAGAGGGGCACCGAGTGGTTTTCGCTTACCCGCTCGGCGCCCCTCTCTCTCTCTCTCTCTCCTCTGCGGCGAGTTTCCCTGTTCGGTCTCGGTGCCGGCTTGTAATGCAGAGCGCCGGAAGTGACGTGAATTTCCGGCGCTCAGCATTACAAGCCGGCACCGTGGCAGCACAGGGAGACTCGCCGCAGGACTGTTTAAGGGTAAGTACCGGTGGGTGGGGGTAGATAATGCCGCCCCCCCCGGCGTCGGCGGGGGGCGGCATTTTAAACTTCGCCCCAGGCGGCGTTAAGTCTTCGGCCGGCCCTGGCTACACGACAAATCACATGGATTTAAAGGTCTAAAACACAACATTTTTTTAACAAGTTTCATTGCCAACTTGCTGTCTGAGGGGACCAGAATATGACAGGTACATGCGTAGACAGGGCATCCTGGCCAACAGGGCCACTATTCGTTTACCCCAGTACCACGTTTACTGCCCTTCGTGTAAATTTTAAACCGCATCTCCAAAAAGTTAAAATGGCAAAAAGAAACGTTTCAAGGGGCGTGGTTAGAGTTTTCTGGGGGCGGAGCTTCATCCATTCTTTACAAACTCGATTAAATTGTCCCTCTGCCCCCATATGACTCAAAAACAACTTCAACTGACTTTTCACATGGTGACAATTATTTCCCTACACCAAAAAAAAAAATTAATGTTGAATGTTTGTATCTAGCCAAATTAGAAACACCCAGAATTTTTTTTTTTTTAAATAATCAAAAGCAGCAAAAAAAATAGCTTTTAACCCTTTATTTAAAATAAAATGAAAATTTCTAAAAGATAAAAATAAAAAAAAGTTAAATAAAAAAAACTAAAGGATAATTTTATTTGTGTATAAATATATATGTGGAAACAGAAGAAATATTCGAAAATAATAAAAAATAAAAAAACCCAACGGTCTGTTCCTTTGAATAAAGTCGTATATCGGTCTTAATTGTTCGGATTGCTCCCTTCACATAACGACATTGTATTTATCTGGATTTATTTATTTAAATCCCTGCCTTGAGATATTTGTTGCCCCGTCGGGAAAACCGAAGGCCCTTCGGCCGACGTTTCCATCCCCGGCGTCTGAATGCGCAGAACGCGCTTAGAACGGAGGGGATCTGTAAGATCTCTTTGTAAAGGGCCAGAAATGAATGAGTATAGGTCAAATTTTGTTTATACAGCGGACTACCCTCTCTGAATTGCTTTCTTGACTTAATAGTTTCCTCTTGCTGACATTTCACTCCGAAAGAAGACAAATTGTTTAAGGTCAGCCTGCAGATCAACTCGAGAGTGTAAGAGGAAATTGCACGATATCAACTAAATTGCAGCGGGTCTACCAGCGAGATTTAGGCAGCACGCCATCAGTCAGATCCCTGCTGAAAGAACGAGGCCAGACCCGGCCGAATAAACGGCAGGAATTCCACCGCGGAAACCGTTTCTGAACATTCCGAAATTAGAACGCTCCGGCTTTCGCATTCTAAAGCGGGGATTAGAACGAGTTTACGTTTAAGACTTAAGACAAAAAAAATTCTGCACATAATTGCGCACTTGGATAATTTTAAACACATGCGTTTTTTAAGTCGCGTGTTCAGCAGATGCGGCGGTTCCTAAAAATCAGTAACCGCCGTGAGGTCATCGCTACGCTTTTGTCCAAAGGTGATAAGTCTACAAACATCGCATTCTACGCGGATAAAGCGCTGACGTGACTTTAAAGTCAGATCCGATAAACATTTAGAAAATGTCACCGCTAAAAAAATTTGTAATAAAAAAAAAAAAAATCAACATTCTAGAACCGCTGGAACAAAATGAAGAATGAACATTTCTTTTCAATGAAGTCTTTGATGTGTTTTTTGCATTTTTTTCCTCCCCATTTTGATGATGTCATTTATGTAAATAATCATCTATCTACGAAAGGAGTGTGTCTGTCACAAGCTAAAATAAAAAACATCCGTCATTTTGAGTTGATTAACATTCTCCAGATGTTAAAGTCCTTGAATTTCAGGAGTTTCTCTTTGTTGTGATAATGATACGACATCTAGGGAAGGAATGTTTACTTTTCCTTATGGGTTAAAACTTGATTTTTTTTTTCCTTTTCTCTTTCTTTTTTAACAGTCCCATTAAAACACGGAGCTCGTTGTAATTGTATGTACAGATGAAAGGAGATTTGGTTATTATTTCCCCCTAATTGTAAACTTCTGCTGGTAGTTTTACAGTAAGAGCTGAAATAAGATGGGGATTTGAGGTAGGGGGGCTTTCAAAACAGACCACCGCTGGTCACTTATGTAATCAATTCATGGATGACAAGTTGGAGCGGTGACGGCTATCCTTCTCGGTTACCCTCATCATCGGCGAGCTACCGCCGTGCGGGTCCAGGAAATGGACGTATTTATAAAGATTGGCTTAATAGTACAGTCAGACTCAATCATAATTTCATGTGGCAGCCCAGTAATGGAGCCAAGGGGTCAAAGATATCGTGAAACTCGCTCCGTAATACACGCGATCGTAACCGACGATCAGGAGGGTCTGAGCGTGTAGGTTTTAAGTATGACATATTACACACATGTGGTCTTAAAAAGAAAGTCCGATGTTGTTGTTCAGATGGTTATCAGCGCATGTTAAAGATGAATGGTGGAAGGAATGGGTTGTGGAGTCCGTACGGTCATTTAAAGAAGAGAAACCAATTAAAATACCATAAACCCCATCGTTCTCATCTGCCATCCGATTCTATGTGTCTATAAAAAACATAAAACATGGCAGGTGCCGGGTCAGACAGAAGATTGATAAAATATTGATATACAGCAGAATCCGGCTGCTACATGGAAAACCCAACTGTGACAGAACAAAAACCCAACTGTTACATGGAAAACCCAACTGTGACAGAGCAAAAACCCAACTGTTACATGGAAAACCCAACTGTGACAGAGCAAAAACCCAACTGTTGCATGGAAAACCCAACTGTGACAGAGCAAAAACTCAACTGTTACATGATAAACCCAAATGCTACATGGAAAACCCAAGTGTTACTTGTCTAAACCCAACTGTTGCATGGGAATCCAACTGCTGCATGCCGAACCCCAACTGTTAGATGGTAAAACCCCACTACTACATGACAAAACCTGATCTCTACACTGAAAGAACCTAATTGTTATATATCACAAGCACTACATGGCAAACCCAACTGCTACATGGGAAAGAAAAAATACCAACTTCTGCACAGCAAACCCCAACTGTCGCACACCAAGACTAACTAAAACCTAATCATTAAATGTTGGATCCAAACTGCTACAAAACGAGAACTCAACCAACAGATCCTAACACAGGGGCTAAATGGCAAAACCCAAACTTTGACGGCTGCAAAACCCTACAGCTACACAGCAAACCCAACTGCTACACAACAAACCCCAACCTGTACACGGCTACAGCCACCCACAAACCCCAGTCGCTGGACACAGTAACCTTTTACAGAACACCCTGACCGATCTGATGTAAAGATGGGAAAAAATATGTATTTGGGTAAATAAAAACACAATATTTATCAAAAATATAAAGTTTTACAGGAAAGTCTTCTTTTCTTAGCTTAGACGGCTGTGATACGTGATTCACCGATACTCTGATACCCCAGTAAGCTTTATTAAGTGCTGGTAACGTTTCTGCCCCGTCACATTCATCAGACGCAGGATAAGAGAAGGACATCAATAAAAAAAGACGACCTGTAAGTGTCGCCTACTCTTTAGACACTCTGCAAAAAGGAAAATAATTTCGCCGTTCTATGAAAATTACGAGTGCATTTCACGTAAACAACTTAGAGGAGAAAAAAAACGCTTTCTGGATTTGCATAAACTGCGGAAGCTTCGTTTCGCTGTTTGACAGCAACGTCCCTGCTGTTTATATGTCAGTTGGTGGTTTATAAGTACTTAGAAATGGCAAATTTAAACTGTGTTTTGTCAGTCATCACAGGGCAGCGTCACTTGACCTGGTATATTATTTAATAATATTCCTGATCTAATTTCCATATTTAAAGAAACATGCGGCCTGTTAAATTAATTCAAATTTTGGATTTTTTTTTATAATGAGCTAAATTTTTAAAAAATGGTATATTTACAGTTTTTTGATGTTTATTTCACATTTTTATCATAAAATAATTCTATTTTTTTTTTAATACACAGTAAATACCTAAAAAAAATATAATTAGATTACCGGCAGCACTCGTTAAAAAAACGAAACTTTGTGAGCTTAAAAAAAATAAAAAATATAAAAAAAAAGAAAATCAGTAGAACAGATGTTGTTGATTTTGGAACCTCTGTAACATGAGTGACATGTTTTAGGATATTTACCGTACACAATGCATTTTGTCGGCAGAACCACACAGTCGGACTGTCAAAATACAGTCAGAATCGAGAGTTTCTCTCCGGGTCCCTTGGAAACAGATCTCGCTGTTTTGGGATGTGTGAGATCGCAGATATTGAACAGTAAAGGTGAGTGAAGCCAAAATCCTTTGGATATGTCGTTCCCCTTGTTTTGTATGATTTGATACGGTTACAATTTGTTACAGTCACCTGCCTCAGAATAAACCGTTTAAGAAAACTATTTAGTTTGAAGGGGAAGCGTTAGGGAGGGTGAAAGGGGGGCACCTGATGATGTCACGCTGCACGCAATGATGCTCATGACATATATACGTGAGAGGAAACTTGGACAAGGGAACAATGTTCTATCTGTGGGTTTCCCAAGGACTTCAATGTATCACTTTTTTAATTTATTATTATTATTTTTTTTTTACATAGGAACATAGAACCTGCTGGGAGATCGGCCCCCGTCGGCCCCCTGTCTAGTTGCCCGTTTTTCCTGCTGTAAAGGCTCAAACCATAAAGCTCCACATAGAGTCCAGTTGTGTAATAATAATAATAATAATGTGGTGTAAAAGACCACCAGTTAATTAAGTTGTTGACTTGGGTGGCCATTTTGAATTTAATGGAATTTTTATGGTAAACTTGCCTCCCACTGAAGAGTCGCGTTCATTTTGTTGAGTTAAAGGTCTTTATCAACGGGGCTGCCATTTCTGTGAGTGGACAAAGTTTTAACTGTACTCGAGTTCAATTTAGCTTATTATTTTCAGCCAACTCAGAGGAGCTCCTCGACCGCCAACTCGACCCGCCTCAAGCATTTGTGAATAGACCTCAAAGAAGGACTGTTCCTTCTGAAAAAGGGACACTTGGCAGCTCTATAGCTAATATGCTGAAATAAATAATTGATATTAGTGTAACTATTAGCACTGATTTATTTGTGTTAGGCCACTATATACGTATACAATACGAGCAGGACAAAAAAATGTCAATTAAAGTAAGAGATGGTGGGAGAAGCTCGTGAAAGAGTTAACATCACATTTGCATCTGAATGTGATTAATGATAGCACTTTGCATATTTAATTTCTATCAGGAGCTTTGGACAACATCATAGAAGGCAGGTCGACCATCGAAGTCTTAGTGAACCCTTGAGAAAACGCAGGGACCCGACATAGAGGGGGGTCGTGGATTTATGATCTCGCAGGAAGAAATGGTTCCTGAGGACGTCCTCCGGGGACTCATTTCAAAGCTGCACATTAATCTGACGTGTGATTGTTCAGTGTTAGTATAAAAAAGGGTAGACATGTCAGACAGACGGAGAGCATATGCCGCCACATGGCTGGGTAACGACATGCACAAAACACACGTTAAAGACGACACACGTGATGTGCAAAACACGGCCCATGTTTAATCAAAAGAAACCCATAGGTAATCCAGAAAAGGACCCAGCTGAGGAGTAAATGTTAAAGGTAGACCTCTAGTGGTTGTATGTGGAACTGCAAGTACGTGGCACAAAAAAAGGGTCAGAGGGTCAGAGACTGAGATGGAATGTAAGGACGTTTTACTTTACTGAGAGGGAGGGTGGTAGATAAATGGAACAGCCTCCCAGCAGAAGTGGTAGAGGCTAATACAATGAGGGGATGTAAAGGACATTTGGCTCCTGAATCTAAGACGAGGCCAACGAGTCTTTAGAGCAGGAGAAACGAGTGACTAGACGGGGGCCTGTAAGAAAACGTTTGACTTTTTTGAGGTTGTCACGCGACTTAACAACTAACAATTATTCGGAATTGTTTGGATCCGGCAGAACTGTAGCTGGATCTGGGAAACGGGCAACTTAATGAGCGCAAAAGACTTGAAATAAGAAAATTCATCAGAAATTAAAAAGTTTTCGTCACCTGCACGTTATGACGTCTTTTAATTTGCGATGACGTTTAGTGGCCGACACATTTGCAGATGCAGGAACATTTAACAAATATGAATTCTATCCCAGGTATTGCCATCTTGGCCTCGTAACATGGACAGACAAACTGTTACTGTTTCACGTAGAATTCTACTGAAATCAGCCAATGGAAGAGCCCTGCAGCGCCGCCTACTGGCCACATCACGATATGAATCACCTCGATTCACAATGTTCCAGAGTCTTTTGGGCTCATTCTTATCTTTCTAAGGTTATTTAAAATTTAGGCAGCCAATGCAATTTTACAAATGAAGAACCTCAGAATTAAGGAGAATTAAGGACAGATTCCGCAGCGCTGTACAAAGAAGAAAATGTTACAGATAACGACAAGTACAATACAGCAATTGACATTCAGATACAAAAGGAATGAAGGTCTGTAAACTTTTCTTTGCTTTAAAAGTCGTTAAAGGGGTTTTCCATCGTCAATGACGTCATAGAAACATCAGCCAACTTATTTTATTGCGTACGAACATTACATCGGTGAACTTTAATGCATTCAAAAATATCTATGCTTATTTTTTTATTTATTTATGTTGAGACTAAACAAATTATTTATGATGTCACTTCCTTGTTACAAATACATAATTTCATCAAATTCCTTTGCCTGTAATTTATCAGAATTAGATATATAAATATATATAGATATCTATCTGTATATATATATATATATATATATAATTTAAATGTATATCTTTATTTCAGGAAACATATGTAAATGTTCACCCCCAGCGAATGAGAACTCAGCATTGGTGGCATTGGGCAGACAGTTGTAGCTTCCTTAAGCAACATTAACCAGCTATGGATCATGTGACGTCTTCATTTGTCTGATTAATTTTCTGATTGGTCTACATAAGATCTGCCAAATGAGTCGGTGTAACAAGAATTTAAATTCAGTTTCATTAGCTGCGATTTCATAGAATTCCAAGAAACAAAACAATTAATTATTGGTTACAATGTATATTGTTTTATCTAACCGCCCAATAAAATACCCCCCTGATATGATCTGTAGATGAAATGTTGGAATTAAGAGTACAATTCAAACTGAGCTGCACCGATTGTACTCGGGAGATTAGAAAACAGGTAGTCCGATCCATTCCTTCGTCCCCTGTGATCCCTGTGATTACATTGGAATTAGTGATAATAAAATTCTAATCATATTATATTTTATGGCCATAAGCCTATCATTCTACAAATAAAATCATATTTTTTGCCATTTAAAGAATTTATATTACTTTTAAAATCAAGCTATGAAAGAATATTTTAAAAAAAATGCATATATGTATAATTATCAGCGTGAAACTGAGATTGAAAGTGAAAGAATCTGCGAGATTGTTTCACACGGAAAGCAATTAAGACAAAAATGGGTGGTGGGTCCCGCAGTGTAATTATTCGGCTGATACCTACATCTGATTTGCAAAGTCAGTTCATCACATTTTCACCGCCAAGTTTCATCGCCGCGTGTTTTTTTCCCATAAAGGAAATAAGAAAACAAAAAAAGGCCTCTTTTTCTAAAATGCCGTTAATGACGGGAGTTAAAAAGCGGCAGCTGCTCGCATGTAGTGGACCTTAAATCGTTAAATACGCGAAAAACTGGGGAAATCTCTGATTGCTGGCGGAATACTGGAGAATATGTTCTCTCGACTGCAAATCAAGGCAGCTAAAAAAAGACTCAATCAAGACCATAATGGCCTCCACTTCACAATCAGACAAGTGATTCTTACTTTAGAAATCCTACCATTTAAGGCTGATTGCTAACCTGGCCTCGTTTCTAATCTGAAGGGCGAGTAATAATTTGGAGAAGGAATTATAACAACTTCCCAACAATTTAGCAAATGGTTATTATTTCATGGGGTATAGAGAAGCAGTTGCCGTCGGTAAGATTTTTTCTCGTTTGCACCAAATTTTTACAGCCTTCATTTCTTTAGCGGCGTATTTAAAAAAAAACAAATTCCGGGGGGGGGGTGAGAGAAGCGTTAACAAATTTGACTATTCTATTTTAGAATAAAATCAAGCAGGGGGTAATTGATTATAAACCTAAATGCCATATTTTATAGAAAAATAATAATATTAGGTTATCATTAAATGTTTATTTTTATTTCATTTTTTTAACAAAAAAAGAAAAGATAATATTGTGGTGCTATTTTTTTGCATGTTCTAAGTATTTGTCTTTATCTCAAAAAAAGAAAGAATGATAGAAAGCAGTGTTTTATCAATAATATGCCCAGTCTTTATTAGAAGTTATTAGCCCCTTATCTGCCATATAAATATATATATATATTTTTTTTAATATATATGTATTATTACATTTTGAAATAATTAAAAAAAAATAGATAAAAATAAAAAGTGCAAAGTTAGTTTAAAATAATTGAATTCTGGGACATAGTAACAGCAATAGCTGTACAAATATCCTTCTTGATTAACTCATAAAAAATATATGTTTGACCAAATAAACCCAACAATCAATATAGTCTAAAAATATTCTATATAATAATGTTAATATTATAATATTATATCATATATCATATTACCAGTATACCATGTAGTACTTTTTTCATCACCTTATATAAAAAAGTTTATTTTTATGTGTTTTCTTTTAATCGACTATCCACATATGAAAGCTTGTACTTATTTATTTGATTTTCTTTATTTTATAAATGTATTTTATTTATATCTTTTCTCCAAAAGATTATAAGCAGAAAACAATGTCATGTTTTAAACGTTATTCATTTTTTTTTGGGTTGAATAATCATGAATATTATGAACTTATTGAGTATTTCATAAAAATTTTATTACACATAAAAAAAATTGTCTAATTTTCTTCCTAAACTAGAAAATGTCAGAATTTAAACCAACTATATATTATTAACCAATCATTTTTCACGTAAAAAAATCAGCTTTTCCCAACCGAGCCACAAAATATTATTTTAGCAGATTTTGGTCCTACTTGAATTAATTAAGAAAAACGCCTGCACGTGTCTCGCACTCAAGGTTAAGTAAAGGAAGCCGAGTAAATTACACAATCGTTATTTGGTCTCCTGTGACCTTCTGTCATATGACTTTGGTCAAGCCAATTTATCGCCGTGTGCCATACCCTTTATAGCCCTATACTATAGGTGAAGGATTATATTCAGCAATATATAGGGGACTGTGAGGATAGCCCTGTGATAATAATAATAATAATAATAATAATAATAATAATAATAATAATAATAAAATAACAATAAAAAATAGCAATAAATAACAATAATAGTAATAATAATAATAATAAAAATAACAATAAAAAATAGCAATAAATAACAATAATAATAAAAAAATAACAATAAAAAATAGCAATAAATAACAATAATAGTAATAATAATAATAATAAAATAACAATAAAAAATAGCAATAAATAACAATAATAGTAATAATAATAATAAAAAAAATAATAATAAAAAAACAATAAAAAATAAATAGTAACAAATAGCAATAATAATAATAAAAATAAATTTCCTTTTTTGTTGATTCCATCTGATAATATACCGTACTTAGTGAAGCCATTGAAGAGTTCTGGAAATGATATATATATATATATGATCTATAAGTGTAAATTCCAATACATTGAAATATATACATTATAAGTACCACAATATAAATATAAAATATCGTTTAAAATTTGTTTTTTAAGGAGTTTAAGGAGGAGTTCAAGGCCGCGTTAAATCGTATCGGTTTCCCCAAATTCCGTTGCTTAATGAATGTGGCCTGAATTATGAATTATGAGATTCTATTAAAATATGTAGATATAACAGAAATATAATGAAAATATATAATTGGGATTTATTATGTGATTCTCATTCATTTTAAATTCTGAGATTTACAGAAGAACAAATTGTGGCATTAATTCTAGAATTAGTTTGAAATTAATCTGGGTTTTCACGAATATTATAGCATAAAAAAAATAAGATATTAGTAATATAATCTGTATTGGTGACGTTTTATTTTGGGTTTATCTAAAAAATACCGCCAACGCACGTCGCGATGCGCTGAGATTATAGCAGCCTGCGGCGGCGCAGGCACATTGATGGTGCGTAAGAATCATCTTAATGTCAGCTTTCTTAAAAAAAAATCTTTAGGGATGGCTAGAATTCGATCTATACATTGTGATGAGATAATCCCGAGAGATAATCCCTAGAGACGCGGGGTGAAGCGGGCGCTGTGCATGCGCGTGTCATAAGCGCAACACCTGCGGATAATATCACCGGCACAGCTAATACTGATGCTAAAAATGATTAATTAGGAATTAAGTTTTCCTCGTACAGCTCTGTGGTATATGATGGCGCTATATAACACGTCAAATAATAATAATATTCCATGAAATTCTTGCTGTCCGGTAAAATCTGTGGGAGGCGATTGGGTCGCTCAGGGATAAAACATAAAATTAACCCTGAAATGGTATACATTGCTCAAGAATAAGTAAATAAAAGTGAATTTCTGGGGGTTTTGGACAGACCCGGCAGGCGTTAAATATTAAGAGGTTTTTACTGTGATTTCTGTAGGTTTTTATCTATTGATCCGCAATATGTACGCTGCACTCGGTTTGACATGTTGTGTTTTTCCATATAGACAAAGACTCCCGGCAGTATAATATTGATTTATATAGCGCCATCATATTCTGCGGCGCAGTACAATGGCATAATGCATGGGTAAAACACCTGATTTGTAGCGTTAGTGATTTAATCCTGAGATCAGCGTGTGGATTATGTGATGTTATTTATGAAGAAACGCATGTTTATAGCACTTCTTTAGAGGTAAGGGAGGTAGATAAGTGGAACAGCCACCGAGTAGCAGTGGTAGAGGGTATTAACCCCTTAAGGACAATGGGCGGTCCCAAAACCCATTGAAAACAATGCATTTTTACTTTGTCATTAAGGGGTTAAACATGCATGGGATAGACATACGGCTCCTGAATCTAAGACGAGACCAACGACTGATTAAGGTTTGAGTCGTTACAGCAGGAGAAACGGGCGACTAGAAGGGGGCCGGATGGGGCCGATCTGCCGGCGGGTTCTGGTTTTCTACGTTACTAAGTTTCGTTATCGTGAATCCGCATGGAAAATCGAACCGGAGAAGATGTTGAGTTTTCATTAATCAACAAATTATGCAAAACACGTTTAAAATTCCAATTCCATGACAACGAGAATCCGAGCAAAAGAGAAGCGAAAAAGAAATGATCTCCGGGTTGTTATTTGCAGAACCCGACGTCTAAACGCGCTCTAGAAGGTCGGCATTTTTTACAAAAATCTTCTACAAAAACAATATATATATTTTTTTATTTTATTTTTCTCTGCTGGAAAAGGTAAATTGAGTTAATTCCGTGGGTTAGATTCTGAACAGATCATTTTGTGAGGAATGTTATCTGTAGGGATTGTCTTCGGGTTTAAATACCTCCAAAGAAACCATATATAATAAACCCGATATATATATATATGTGCGGCCGAACATGGGTGCGCGCGCATAAATGTTACATTCCTAAATGAAGAGAATTCCCCCCCCCCTGGGGTTTTATACATTAATGGTTCACCTACCTTGGGGTAAAGTGGGGTATTAGGGTTTCCGGGGGTAAACGCTGCATGTGGAGAAGTCGGGTGGGCTCTAGCTTTGGAATGAGATTTGGAGACAGATAATTAGAAGCCGGGGCGAGGAGTCTGCGGAAGGAGCTGTCCGGAGAGACTCTCAGAATTCCGCAGAATGCGGGGAACCTTCCTGAGAATCTTTATATCTTTATAAACCGTCCGCGTCTCAAACTTCACAAGAACTTGCGTGAGATAATCTGCCCAGCTGGAGGCCATCACCACGATAACTTCATCTCCTTCTATCTTTAATTCATCAGATTCCAGCACCATCCCGTCTCACAACTTCCGTTACAAAAGACAACAAAATCGAGGAGGAGAAAAACTCAAAACTATAGAAACACCAGAACTAAACATATAAACAAAACCCAGAACCTGCGGGAGATCGGCCCCATCCGGCCCCCGTCTACTCGCCCGTTTCTCCTGCTGTAAAGACTCAAACCTTAATCAGTCGTTGGTCTCGTCTTAGATTCAGGAGCCGTATGTCTATCCCATGCATGTTTAATCCCCTCACTGTATTACCCTCTACCACTTCTGCTGGGAGGCTGGTCCACATATACACCACCCGCTAAACCTATGAACCTAATTGGGAACCCTCAATAATGCATTATTGGGCAAGACTTTGGAGATGAAAAGTGACAGCACAAATAAGGATAATTATTCATATTTGCGTTCATGTACAGTCGTATTTTGTATTTGCGTTTAGCATTGTCTCTGATTATTTCACTCCTCTGGCCCACAAAGGGTTAAACAGAGCCCCCCAACACACGGGACAGAAGAAGGACTATAGAGACCCCAGCCCGTCCTGAACCATAAACCCTAAAATCAGAGAGTATTCAGTTTCACGGGAGGAAACTTTTGACAAATTACCATCCAGACAGGGCTGTCGGCAGCTGCTTCCTCCAGAAAATTAACCAAAACCCACGCCGACACCTTTGACTTGGCGCCTCGTCCAGCACATTTCTTCCATCGCTGGCCTTCCTATGTATTATTTTTTGTTAATGGTCCTTGTCTAAGCTTTAAGAAGCTGACGATGACCGATCCCCCCCCCCCAAACCAAAAAACCACCAATTTCACACCCATGTAATAAAACATCGCCCTTAAATTGGGGTGGGGTTAGGGAAACAGGAACCAATGGGGTGAAATAAACACATGGGATAAATCTCAGCTAAACGACAATCCCTAAGTGAATGGTTTTTATCCCAATTCTGCAAAACCTACGACATTTAACAAAAGAAAAAAATAAATTAAAAAATATATATATATCTCCCTGTTAGTAGTTCCAGATATCTGCGGTGGGAACGTTCACGGCGGTTTATGGAGACGCGAGGGAGCACACATGCCTTTTATTAACGTCTCACGTTTTAAATAACCATATTTCCCATTTTCTGACAGCAGATTACGGCCGACACTAATTGAACACGTTAATCACATGTTCGGTTATTAGATTTTCGTAAACTCGGAGGAAGAGGGTTCACCGTTTGCCCAACATCTGCATGAGCACGGGTGACGTTTCCATGAAAACACGGAGAGCGCATTATTAGGTCCATACATACATGTGGCGCTCGCATTCCGGGACTATCTTTTTCATCCAGAAAAACATGCCGCTTTTATTTACGCCAAACACTTTGTCTTGGAACCTCGCGTTCTTGTACATGCATCCCAAATCTTAAATTTCATCAGCGTTCGTCATAATACAAACAAGACTTTCATTAAAACATTTATAACGGGAACCAAATGAACAAGGCTGGCGAGACAAACAGGAAGAAGTTGGAAAGTGTTATTTCGCCATCTAGTGGTGAAGAGCAGAACTGCATATTCAGATCTCTGTGATTGTAAAAACTGCATGATTATTTCAAAACCTTGTTGAGTGCATATTTTTTGTTAGTAAATTTTTCAATAAAAATATTTGATAAATATGAATAAAATCGTTAAAAAATAAGACGCCGGGAGCATTTGTGATGAAATTGCTTGGTAGGTGTTATCTAGGCGAGATCTCCCTAATTTTATGTCACAATCCAATTCATCTCAACTTTTATCACCCGTAGATGCCGAGATAATGCGAGCACAAAATCGTTTGTATCCACCAAACCCAAATACACGCTTATGCTTTCTATTATTATTATTATTATTATTATTATTTTCAAGACCCCAACTTGAAATTCAAAGCCCCAAATTGTGTTCAAATGACAAATAAATTTGGCAAAATCAACGGATCAATTAATCAACGGTTTGCAAACTAATCTGGGGTTGGATAATGTAGAGGGTTTTTTTAAAATTATTATTATTATTATTCTTGACCTGTCCAAATGCGGATTTCGTAAATTCCTTAAACACAACCGTACAATCGTTGGAGTGATTATTGGGGAGAGATTTGCATCTATGAAAGGAAATCCAAAAACTTTAAACTGTATCGATTAATCTCACGAGCATTGGGTTCAACCACATGGAGAAGCTGCCAACTGGACCAGGCCAGATAATAATTAACAATATTCTCTGCAAGTCCTTATACAATCTGTGGAACCTTCTATCAATATGCAAGATCAATACAAATTTAATTTAGAATGTTGAAGGGAGTCACAGACCCCCATGCAGATTCCAGCAGAAGTGGTAGAGAACTGGAACAGCCTCCCAGCGGAAGTGGTAGAGGGTAATACAGTGAGGGGATTAAACATGCATGGGATAGACATACGGCTCCTGAATCTAAGACGAGACCAACGACTGATTAAGGTTTGAGTCGTTACAGCAGGAGAAACCGATGACTAGACAGGGGCCGGATGGGGCCGATCTGCCGGCAAGTTCTGTTGTTCTATGTTTAATTCCATTTCCCAGAACCTCGGCGGGACATTTCCGTTTAAATCCTGTGTCAGTTCCACGTCCTTTCCAAGCTGATCTTGATAGCGTTTCGTTCACATGAAATATTTGATTTGAAACAATGGGATTTCCTTTTCATGTAAAAACTTACTTTTTGGGGGGGGGAGCATTAAAAGTGCTCAAACCTTAGACAATTCACAACACATGTAATGCTGCTGACCCAACACCCCCCCCCCCCGCCCAGAGATTTCAAGAGTGTGTAACAGCCCCCCCCCAACAACAACAAAAAATAATAATTTTAAATAAAACTTTATTACAAAACTATTTATATTTTCAGGTCCTAGAGGTCTAACGATCTCAGTATGTTTTAGTAGCAATGGATAAAATTCAGCTTTAAAAAAAAAAAAGCAAAAAAAAAAAAGCCCCTATTTATTGATATCGGCTTTTATGAACTCTGTGATTTAATTGATGAGAACATTCATAACTCTGCAGGCTCTGAAAAACTTTTAAACCTCAACTCGTCAACTGCATTTCCTAATAAGAAATTACATTTCCAATATGGTTTTAATCAGCTGCCAACAAAATACTCTGCTTCTTGCCAAATCTTAGGTAAATTAATATACTGAGACATATGTCTGATGCCTCAAGATCCAAAAAAAAATAAAAAAGAACTATTTTACAATACGCTACATAATAACTTGATTCTGCAAGCAGTAATAATACATGTAAAATAACCACATATTGTATTTAAAACAGATTTTAAATTGAATGCAAATATAGTTTCTGCCCGACTTGGAATAAAATACTTTTGGCGTATTTTAGATATATTTTTAATGCAGTATATCCGCAGCTGTACCCATTCAAGATTTATTTCAGAAATTAGTCTGACTAGAATTTAAAACTTTTAGTTCCCAGTTATCTGATTTTTTTTTTAATGAAATAAGTTTAGAGATTTAGAAATTATTATTTCTGGTCTGAATAGAATATCATTTTTTGGGGAGTTTGCAAAATATTAAAACACATGAAAAATTTTTAAACCCTACTTTTACTACCACTTTATTCCACTGGAAATGTACACGAGCCTGGGGGGGGGGGGTTCCCCCAACCCCTGCACACTACTTAGTATTAGTACGGAACACTAAACACCCCAAAAAGGTTCATTTACAAAATAATCCGAGGACTGGCTACAAGGCCAAAAAAAAAAAAAAAAAAAAAAAAAAAAAAAAATCACTCAAAAAAACCAAACAAACAGGTTTTCTGTTTCTCTTAAACCCGGCACAGGAGGCTCTGATTAGCCCACAGCTGGCAAACACCGGCTTATTCGCCCGCGCTCATCCAAGTAGATCCTGAAAGCCTCAGTCGCTGTGTGGATTTTGGAAAAATCTCTGAGCCACGCAAAAGAAAAACAGAGGTGACATTAAAATCACCCAAAATTTCCAGAAATCACGCAAATGCTTTGTGTAAAAATATTTATTTTGTTAAGTTTCATTCGGGATTTAAAAACAAGACAAGATAATAACGCAGAAACCTAAAACCAGGAAAAAATCCTTAAATATCCATGATATTGAGGTCCATAGCGGTCCAGATTTTTCTTTCAGAGGCTCTTTCTGAAAGTCTCAGTCACATCGTCCCTTCCGTACAGAAATATAATCGCATTAAAAAATATTTCCCCCCCGCTTTCTTCCCCCAGAATGTTTGTGTCTTTAGACAGAGTATCACAATCTAGCGCTGTGGAAACATAACTATTATTTCCGATGAGAAATGGTCTGAAATTATTGTTAACGCACAGATTTGGGAGTAAATCTGGGGTTTAATTCTCCAGGCGCAACTCCTCTAAATCATTAAATAAGAGACCCCCCCCTGCGTCCTCAGACTCCGCGTCTTCATGTGAAGATCCAGCAGACCGGCTGCTTTCTCCTTTATTCCTCCTCCTCCTGCGAGTGTAGACGCCGCTTGGTGCTTCCTCCTCGCAGACCCCATCGCGGGTGCAATCTTTTCTTCGTAAAGCATTCAAAAGACAGCTGTGAAACCTGCAGAAACATCTTTATTATACACCCACCACGGAGCATGATTTACGGTACGAACCCGGCAAAATCTGGTAATGTGTCTGGTAAAGAAGTGATCGAACCCGCCAAGAAGACACAAAACCCTTTAAGTCACTGTATTTGAAAGAAAAGCACATTTTCCAGATTAAAATAACATGAAATGGATCAGAAATCCAGCACAGACAGGGTTAATGCTGTAAATAACTATTGTAGGTGGAAATTATTTTTAATGGAATCTCTTCATAGGCGTACAGAGACCCTTTATCACTCCCATCACTCCTGTGTTCCAACAGCCCTTTATCACTCCCATCACTCCTGTGTTCCAACAGCCCTTTATCACTCCCATCACTCCTGTGTTCCAACGGCCCTTTATCACTCCCATCACTCCCGTGTTCCAACGGCCCTTTATCACTCCCATCACTCCCGTGTTCCAACAGCCCTTTATCACTCCCATCACTCCTGTCTTCCAATGGCCCTTTATCACTCCCATCACTCCTGTGTGCCAACAGCCCTTTATCACTCCCGTGTTCCAATAGCCCTTTGTCACTCCCGTGTTCCAATAGCCCTTTGTCACTCCCGTGTTCCAATAGCCCTTTGTCACTCCCGTGTTCCAATAGCCCTTTGTCACTCCCGTGTTCCAATAGCCCTTTGTCACTCCCATCACTCCCGTGTTCCAATAGCCCTTTATCACTCCCATCACTCCCGTGTTCCAATGGCCCTTTATCACTCCCATCACTCCTGTGTTCCAATGGCCCTTTATCACTCCCATCACTCCTGTGTTCCAATGGCCCTTTATCACTCCCATCACTCCCGTGTTCCAACGGCCCTTTATCACTCCCATCACTCCCGTGTTCCAACGGCCCTTTATCACTCCCATCACTCCCGTGTTCCAACGGCCCTTTATCACTCCCATCACTCCTGTGTTCCAGAGGCCTTTTATCCCTCCCATCACTCCCGTGTCAATCTCCTCAGCCACAGACTAGCTAACAAAATAACAATTCCTAACCCTAAGAATACATTCCCTCACCTGGCGATCCTCCGGAAATTCTCTTCCATCTTCTGATTAGCGGTCTGTACGACGTACCCGACGTAGTCGCCGCTCACCAAACACTTCCCCTTGTGGCTTAGCGGGACTTCCAGGCAATGGGTGCTTCTTATGGCCTTCAAACAGCAACAGACACAGAATGTAAGCTCTTGGACCTCATCAAATTAGCATGGCTACTAAAGTGCCGTCACAGTTACCTAGACCGCAGGTTTTCAATGTTTCAGTGATTACACGCTATAATCCCAGCAATAAATTATTTTTAATGAAATGTAAATAAAAATGAAAAACTAAACACTACAGTGAGATGAGTGATGTCACTGTGACATCACTGGCATATATAAGATGTATGAGAGATGCCCACATATGGTAAAAATGTCAAAAAATGTACAGTACGCAGGTTTATAAATAACAAATAAATAAAGAAAATGGAAAAAACATACCATGATAATTTTTCCTTTCTTGCCAACGGTTATTCCTGAATTCCTGAAGCCGGAATCTATGGCAACGTTATGCTGAAAGGCAGAAAAACACGAGGATTTTAAACATTCCTTATCAAAAAGATAAAGGCTAAAAAAAATTATGTCGATTAGAGAAGCTTGATTTTTTTTTATTTTTTTTTTAAGCCACTATTTAAATCGTGGGGTTTTTAGCAAATAAAAATAATTCTGTGCAGTCCAGATATTGGGAAAGCAGGGCTCTAGAGCACGGGAATCCACGCAGGACCCAATATCTACACAGTTGCTAATTTTATCTATGCATTTATCGAGAGATAATAAAATCAGTTAACATTTTGCTAAAGTTTGTTTTTTTTCCTCAAAGAAATCTTGTCTAAAATAAGGTCTAGAAAAAAATATTGAAATAAAAATTACCAGGAGCTGCGCGTCGTCCAGCGTACGGCACTGGACGTGAAGGACGAACGGTTCGAACTTGAGCACGGCGTCCCCGGCAGCTTTGTGGAGCGCCGACAGCTACAAAAACAGGTCAGGTTTAGGACAGGGACAGGCAGACGACCGCAGCGAGGCTAAGAGACACTCACCAGATCGTCGAGAGCGCAGAGCTGATGCGTCACAAACAGCCAGGAACAGTTCTGCTTCTGCACCGCGGAGCCATCCTGGTTCTCAAGGGTTAAAAAATAGAGAAGGAGGTGGAAAAGCAAACTTGAAAGCAGATGCCCATTAAACGCGCTGCACGACCCCCCCTCCCCCGCTGAACTCACATTTAAACTCACATAACGGCGAGTTAGTAACATCACCGGCGGGACACACGGATCCTTCACGGAAATTACTTAGCATCGTTACATCTTATATCATTCATAATTGTAACGGGAACACGTAATTGTCGTGTGACACAAAAGCAGGCACTGAAAAAGCCTGAAATGTTTGTGTGTCGACTAGATTGCAAGCTCCTGGGAATAGGGCCCTCTTCTCATCTGTACCAGTTTAATATTGTTTGTGATTTTAAATTCATCCTACCGCCTCTACATGTAACAGCGCTACGCTAAATGTAAAGTGTTGCGTGAAGAATAATAAGATAGTAATCGATGGGGGGGTAACTGATGCCAAAGGGGTTGAGGGTTGGGGAGGTAGGGGGTAACTGATCCCAAAGGGGGTGGGGGTGGGGGGGGGAGGTAGGGGGTAACTGATCCCAAAGGGGGTGGGGGGGGGGTAGGGGGTAACTGATCCCAAAGGGGGTGGGTGGAGGTAGGGGGTAACTGATCCCAAAGGGGGTGGGTGGAGGTAGGGGGTAACTGATCCCAAAGGGGGTGGGGAGAGGTAGGGGGTAACTGATCAGACGGTATCCTTGCCCCGGGGGTAGCTGTTCCGGGGTGCTGGCGGTAGCTCACCTCGTCTATCAGGATGATCCTGCCCGAGCACGAGCTGGTGGTGAAGTAACCCTCTCGCAGGTTGATAACTCGCACGGTCTCCGCGATCTCCTGGTCCACGCTGCCTTTCTTGCTGAGATCAGCCTTTCCCAAGGCCTGCGCCTTCCACCGGGAGAACGAGCCCTCCGGGCCACATGGAGCCCCAGGCATCACCAGGCGAGATGTAGTCCCTGTGTCCATAGAAGTGCTTACAACATCCAGCTACCTGCAAAGACTGGGGGCCGCCATCTTGTTCTACGGCACCACGAAGCGCCCAAACAGCATCATTGTCAGTCTACGGAACGGGCGGCCATTTTTAGCACGGGCACTTGGGTTGTTTCTACAGATCTCATTGCCAGTATTTAATATGGCCGCCGCGCGTGTCTCTTCGAGGTCACGTGGTGAGATCGCTCCTTGAACTCGCAGTGACAGCTGAGAGAGCCGAGACAGCGGTAGGGACAACCCAGGGCTAACTGCCCCCCGTCGGGGATAACACAGCATACACATTGTAATCTGCCCCTGCTAGGGGTAACACCGCTAACAAAATCACTGCGGGGCATACAGCACATAGTTTGATTTGCCCCTGCTGAGGGGGTACTTCTGATAAATGACTCACTGAGATATACAATAGACAGTTTGGTTTGCCCCTGCTGGGGGCAACACTGATAACGGACTCACTGGTGGGGTAGATACAAAACGCAGCGTTATTTGCCCCTGCAGGGGGTAACACCACTCACAAAAGATTTGTAGAATAGTAAAAGTGCTGCAGTTACCATGGCAACCAGTGGACTGCTGCTGCTGAGTGCTGCACTTTTACCACTTTGCGCCAGAATTCCTCTTTATACGCAACTCCTATAACTCACAGGCGGGGGCATTTCTCTTTGTATATTTTTTTGAACTCTGGAAGGCCCCTGGCTGTTATTTACGTTTCTGAAACGATATAAATAAGTGCAGTTTCCGGTATTTCAGATTGGGTTTATTTCTTTTACAGCGTTACACGCAAAGCGTTTATTCAACTCTTCAGCCGGGTCATGTGATTCATAAACTGATGCGGGATTGGATACTGGTGGCTCTGTTGCAACTTTTTAATGTCATTAGGAGAGTTTTTAGTCGAAAGATTTTTTTTTGTTTTTCCCCAGATAAAGATGGCGTCAGTGAACAGGTTAATGCGCGCCATCCGCGTGTTTGAGTTCGGAAAGCCCGAGGTCCTTAAGCTGCGCCCAGACGTCCCCGTGCCCAGCCCCGGAGAGACGCAGGTAATAAATATTTAACAAACCTGTTGATTTAATGTTAATGGTTCACAGGACTGTTTGCTCCAGTATTTGGACTCTTGGCAAGGATATAACCGGTGTTAAAGGTCCCTTCGGTTATCCCATGACATGCGCGACATTACGAGCCGCGTTATGGAATTTTGATTAATCCTTGTGCCTTTCACAAACCAGCTTATAACATATGCAAATGATGTGGCCAAAAAGCTCTCTTCCCTTCTCCCAACTCTCCCCTTCCTCTCTCTCTCTCTCCTCTCCCTCCCTTCTCTCCTCTCCCTCTCTCTCGTTCCCCCTCCTCTCCCTCTCTCTCGTTCCCCCTCCTCTCCCTCTCTCTCGTTCCCCCTCCTCTCCCTCTCTCTCGTTCCCCCTCCTCTCCCTCTCTCTCGTTCCCCCTCCTCTCCCTCGTTTCCTCTCTCTCCCCTCTCTCTCTCACCCCCCCTCTCTCTTCCCAAAAACTAAAACTACTTTTGTGAAACTTGCATCATTTCATTTGTGAAAACATCCTTTAAGTCGCTGATGATGCTGTAACTTTTCTGCTGTCTATTAAAGGTGTTAATCCGCGTTCACGCTTGTGGGATAAATCCCGTAGAGACGTATATCCGAGCCGGAGCGTACGCTCGAATTCCGTCTTTGCCGTACACGCCGGGATCGGATGTATCAGGAGTTATCGAGCAAGTGGGGAAGAACGTGACATCGTTTAAGGTCAAATACCAACTATCGCCTGTGTTTGTTCATTAATTAAACCTATTTTTGTTTATTCTGCTGCCAAAATAACCCAAATAAATAATTTATTGTAGTTATTTATTAAATAGTTATCAGTGTAAATGAGATAATCTGTTGCGTCTGTTCCTCGTAGTAATATCTACTTAAGTATTATTTTTGTTTTAATATAAATGGCTGTATATAAAATGTAATGTGTTATTTATATGTCATTAATTGTCATTTCATTAATGCAGCATTTTAAACACGCTCCTAGTTTTGTTGGAAATAATTCTTTGGCAGATCTGCTAAGTAACTTACTAGAGAGCACTGTTGATTTTTTTGCTCTAAGTGGAACAGCGGCTTTAATTTGCAGTTAGAGCCACGTTGTAGTTCAATCATAATAAATAAATAGAGCATTGGTTCCTAGTTTTCGATTTTTTATTTTTTTTTTAATTATCAGAACGGAGACCGCGTTTTCACCACCGGCACCATCACAGGGGGCTACGCGGAGTATGCGCTCGCTTCGGAGGACACCGTCTACCATCTACCCGACCAACTGAGCTTCAAGCAGGGGGCCGCCATTTCTGTCCCGTACTTCACTGCGTATCGGGCGCTTTTTCAAAAGTAAATCAAAATATATATTTTTTTCCTGTTTATGTTTCGTTCTGTACTTTGTCTTATATATATATATATATTTCTGGCAACTAAACAAATACCTTATTTGCTCAATTATAAGACTATTTTTTAGGTTTTTTTTTTTTACAGAAAAAAACAACCTCTGTCTTTGGTTCAGACCTAAGATCCTTGCCACCAATCCACCAAATCGGCACTATATATATATATATATATATATATATATATATATATATATGTGTATGTATGTGTGTGTGTTTGTATGTCTGTGTATATATATATATACGCTCACTATAGCCCACGGATTCGTTAAATGCACATTTGCAATTGGCACTGCAAGCCAATATGTGGACGCGGGACACGTGACTTACATGGCCCACGCGTGACCCGGCCATGAAGTAAATGCTGCATAATGCAGCTCGATCTCCTGCAGTCCTACCCATCAGTCTTGCTGCGAGCCGTGGAGAGATACCGATTCAAAAAGACTGCGTATCCCATGACTCTCAGGCTGCTGACTGATGGGCAGGTGACTCCACTCTACATAAACGTTTTTCCCTATAGGGTCTTACGTTCAGGCCTTTTCTTTTTTTTTTTTTGTTTCAATAAGATCCAAAGTTTGGGGGATCGTCTTATAATCGAGTAAATACGGTAATCTGATCGATGACCCTGTTCTAACGGGTGAAATCTATACAGCGAGGTCATATATAAGGAAGGAAGGATTCTATACGCAGTTTAAAGAATATATGGGGGTTTTTTGGGTGGTGCTGTCCCTTTAAGTAAATCAGCGCAGTTTCTGGTTACTAACGTAGACTTTATCACTTTTTGCCTCGATGTCTTTGCTCATAAATATTCTGTTCCAATCGAATTTTCAGGGTTTGTATTTTGTATGTTTTTTTGTTTTTTTTTGGTTTCAGAGCCCACGGAAAACCCGGTGAGGTGGTCCTCATCCACGGGGCCAGTGGTGGCGTAAGTACTAAATCTAGTTTAGGTATACATGTGATTGGGGAGTGCTGGCACCTTTTGGCCCTGGCAGCAAGTACAGCCATGTGTCTCCTGCCCCACTCCCTACACACACTCACACTCTCACTCACTCCATCTGGTGCATTCTAGTTACATACATACCTTGTCTTGCAGATTGTTGGGGGGGCGAGGGTAGAGACAAATTGGGGAATTCTCTTGAAGGGCATATGATGACTTTAGTGTCCCTTTAACTCCCGGTCTTGCTGTAACTCTCTGGCTCTAGGTAGGGATCGCTGCCTGCCAGATCGCACGCGCGTACGGCTTCCAAGTCTTCGGCACGGCCGGGACCCCCGAGGGGCTGGATCTGGTCCTGAAAAATGGAGCCCACAAAGCGTTCAACCACAGAGAGAAGGATTATATCGACAAGATTCAGGTAATAATCCGCTCGGCAAATGCAGGAGACCCCCCCCCAGCCTGTGATGTGGAAATGAATCCTCTTTACTGATAGTTCATAGTTTTCAGTAATTTATCTTTTTTATCTTTTACGTCTCTCAAGTTGATCTTAACATTGCCGTCGTTACCATGAAAAGGAAAAGTCCCGGGAACTAAATTACTAAACGTTAGAACGGCGTAAACCCACTCTACTCCAATTCACTTTTTTCTAAGGATTGACTAAATCCAAAGGATTCCGCGGATTAATTTCTGCAAAACTTCTTCAAGGGATAGTATAATGCAGGCTCCCCCAAATCACATCAGCGGGGGGGGGCAAATAAATATGGAGGGGGGCTACTGAGTCCCTGCACTCATTTTTAAAGGGCCCTCTTAGCTGTCATATGCATTGAAGTGTCCAGCGTGTCCCAACGCATGCCGCCTCGTATAAGTTGCACGTTTACTTTTCTTTAACAAAAGCATAACTTTTCTGCAATTAACCCATTTTCTTTTTTTTTTTTTTAACGCAATCATTTCGTTTCTTAATTAGGAAGCGACGGGCGGAGGGGGAATCAACGTCGTATTGGAAATGCTATCTAATGTCAACCTCAGCAACGATTTGAAGCTCCTGACGGCGGGTGGCCGGGTCGTCGTAAGTGCTTTTTTCCGCCTCCGTGTTAGATTATTACGCGTTCCCGCGCAGGAACATTATGCAAAATGCCTTCTTTTGTTCCAGATTGTCGGCTGCCGGGGCCCAATCGAGATAAATCCCCGGGACACCATGGCCAAAGAGTCCAGCATCATCGGGGTTTCACTGTTCAGCGCAACGAAGGTAATCGAACTCTGCGCTTTGTTAAACGGGTCAAAATTATTAAATTCAAAGCATAGAGCAATTCCTGCGGAAACCACACACTTGATATTTTTGTATACGTTATTTAAACAATATTAACAATTGCATTATATGCATTCTCCAAATAACACTACAGTTTTGTACCTACGGGGCAGTGAAACAGCAAGGCACGAGGGGTAAAAATACAAAATAAACTGCCCCAGTATAGGACATAATGCATGATGACATCTGATTTCAAAGAAGAGGTTTTATTATGATTAATGATATTTTTATCAATATTATTTTTTTATTATTGTTATTCTCATTATTTACGATTAATACTTTAAAACCTATTGCATGTCCCCCCTTATTTTAACGTCTTCATGTATTGCCTATCGTAGGAGGAGAAGGCAGAGAGCTCGGCGGCCCTCTTTGCGGGGATGGAAGCCGGCTGGCTAAGACCTCTGACCGGTCCCGAATATCCCTTGGAGAAAGCTGCGCAAGCTCACGTGGACATCATACAGACAGGCGGCGCCACCGGCAAGATGGTTTTTGTGATCTGAGCACGTTAACGCGATGCTGACGTCTGATAATCAACACCTTTATTCATATCCGTGTATAATTAGGTGACATCGGAAAATGTCATTTACGTAGATTACTAGTTTTGTCAATTACAGGAGTATTTGGAATAGCCTGTTTTTGTTTTTTGAATTTACACAAAAATCTTGTCTGGGGGAATCTGTAATTGAAGAAAGTCTTAATTTACTGAGAGGGTGGTAGATAAGTGGAACAGCCCCCAGCAGAGGTGGTAGAGGGTAATGCAGTGAGGGGATTAAACATGCATGCGATAGACATACGGCTCCTGAATCTAAGACGAGACCAACGACTGATTAAGGTTTGAGTCTTTACAGCAGGAGAAACGGGCGACTAGACGGGGGCCGGATGGGGCCGGTGATGGCAGCCCTGACTCCCCAGTGGCAGATAAAAGCACCGGTCAGTGGCTCTTAAATCTAGCTGCGAGGCACGTAAGAAATGCCCGTACGATTCTAACCCCGCGGCGTCTGGCTACCTTTTCCCGTGGAATTGCTCTGTGTTTCTTTATATTCTAGGCTCAGCTCTACCCACAAAAAGAGGCTGATGGGGGGGGGGTTAATATATTTCTGTTAAAAGAACTCTTACCGCCAAACTAATCCAATAATAGAAAAATAACTATTTACTTTTTAAAGCAGAATGTGGGAAATCTCTGATATTCCAGCATAAGATTAAAATAATAATGAAAATAATAATAATTATCCCCCCCCCCCCCGCAGTCCACTTCTCATCAATCTAAATCTATTTAAATTTTTCGATCCTAAATTGTATATTTACGATAAATTTTAATTTATTTATTTATACAATTTGGAAAAATCTATGGTTTTCTGAGGCTCTTTTGCCCCCCCCCCCCCGTTTCTTAATCTCCTATTTCATTTATTAGACAGAAAAAATATATTCGGTAACGATGGAAACGTCTTCTCTATTAATACGAGGGACGTGGCTGTGGCTGGGCTTCGTAGGCTGTGGCTGAGCTTCGTAGGAGTTCTGGTTCCACAACAGTTAGAAAATGGTTAGAGTTTATCTAAGTAAAAAATATTTCATGGCTTAAGGTGTTGGGAGTGAGTTGTCAGCGAATCAGGAATAGTCTGGATTAACACTTGGGACGCAGATTCCCTGCCATGCTCTAGAATAACGGGAAGCCAGGGTTTGTTCTAAGAGGTGCTGCAGCGGCTGGGGTCTCTGCACGATGGGTTTCGCCGCTCGCGCGATGTACATGGCCGTTTCTGGTGTGTCTGCGGACTGCTTGCAGTAGTTGCAGCAGTGCCTGCCCGCCCGGGGTGCTGCACGAGCTGCATTGTTGACTGCGGGAAGCTCCAAGGGAACAGCCGCATATCAATGACAGCCGCGCGGTGCTGATTGGGCGGGAACCCGCCGGAGGAAGCAGCCGGGGCTTCTCACAGCTCCATTGGCCACACAAAACCCGTGTCACCTTCTGCAAAGCATCGTCACGTGACTCTCCCTGGCAACCGGCGGTAATACAGGCAGAGGCTCGGGGGCAGGAGTCAGAGATCGCCCGGCCGGCTCTTCTCTACCCCGCTAGCCGCATCCCTGGGCACAATCGAGTTTTGTTTTTTTTTGTACCCTGAGCGTCCTTGAGCTCTAAGGAGGCAGACGGCAAAAATGAGCCACCCTTACCTCAGGTAAGTCGGCTGCTTGCTGCAGAGACCCAGAGATGAAAGTTTGTTTTTAATTATATATAAAACGTCCTAAATTTCCAATAAACTCACTTACGTCGTGAGCCTTCTCTCTGATCAGGAGTAGCGCTGCTTGACCGCTGGTGAGTTAACTGGTTGCCATCATTTTCAAGGAACAGCATACATTCAAACAGGTGATCCAGAAATCCTGGTCTGTTTGGGACGATTGTGGCCCAGGGGTTTGACCCGTGCTTTTTTTATTTTTTGGTGGGGGGTTAACTCCTTTATGGCAACCTGATAACACTCCTCTCTGGCACTGCAAGGGTTAAGCAGCCTTCCTTACGTACCCCTTTGTTGACAGGTTGAAACACTTAAAGCTTCGTAGAGTTAAAGAAACGGCTAATTCTATTAATGCATAGATTTCTTTTTCATGCCTTAGAAAAGTTTTTTTTATTGCTTACTGCGCTGCGTAATGTTGTCAATAATTAGATTTTATAAATAAAAGACCATTAAGCTGGAGCGTCAGAAGCTTAGATGGAATGCAGGGAAGCTTTACTGAGAGGGGGCAGGTAAGTGGAAGAGCCTCCCAGCAGAGGTGGTAGAGGGTAATACAGTGAGGGTATTAAACATGCATGGGATAGACATACGGCTCCTGAATCTAAGACGAGACCAACGACTGATTAAGGTTTGAGTCTTTACAGCAGGATAGACGGGGGCCGAATGGGGGCCGATCTGCTGGCGGGTTCTGGGTTTCTATGAATGTCTGGGTCACAATAGCAGGATCTGTGAAGTCTGGGGTCTGGCTGTCTCATTGAAGTCCTAGGATGAGCCTGGTCTCCCAGCTTTATTCTATGTGACGTTATCCTGTGGAATCGTTTCTCCTCGCGGGGTTGGCGTTGGGTCGGCACGGGGGTCTCCGTGTCGTATGAAGCCGGTCGGTGCTCCCGGGGGTCGGATGTCCTCTAAATATTGATAGACTTCGTAACGCTGTCTGTCGAGATGGTATCAGGTGAATAGGCGAATTCCATGCACGCTGCCGGTCCCTGCACCTCTCTCATATATATATATATATATATATATATATATATATATATATATATAACCAGCGGTGTGTCGTCGCTTTCAAGTTTCTGATGGCAAAATTAGATCTTTTTGTTAAATTCAGACCAAAATCCCAGGGTCTCGGGGTGAATGGTCCCATTCTCAGGGTTTTTACCCCCGGGCTCGGGGTGAACGGGCAGATTCTGGGGTCAAACAGTCTGGAGCCGACTCCATCGTATTCTCCTCTGATTTAATGAGTATTGGCTCCTTTCTCCCAGCTCTATCACAACTGGAATCCCTGCTTGAATACAGGTGACTTCATTCAGAATATCTTTACCTCCTGACCAGTCACGGTTTCCATACTGGCCGTTATTAGAACCATTTGGCTGCGGCGGTTAGGGATTCGCTGGACTAGGATCTGTGTGATGGGCTCTTAAAGGGTTAATATTCGTGGATCTCAGATATGAACATAAACCAGCAGACAGTCTGATATCGTTACCCTTTACGGGGTGCGTTATAATTATCACATGTAATAAAGCTGTTATTACTTCTAGAAAGTCACGCTGATAATCCAAGAAGTTGCGATGCCTCGTGTCGCACAAAATGTTCCTCTTTTCAGCATTAAAGCTCCTTGCTTTACGGCACCTCTTCCTCCCCTGGATTCATGGTGACATCGTATTTTTCCTGCTTTGGCAATGGAAAAACATAAAGCGGGATTAACGAGGATCACCATGACTTGCACCAAATACAAACAAATCTTTCCCCTGTACATGTACACGCGAGTGCTGTGTGCATGAATGTGTATGAATGAATGAATGCATGAATGCACACAGACACACCCCACTGGGGATTTTCTGTGGATTTTTTTCCTCGTACCTCAGACTCTTCAAAGTCGGCAGCTTCGTGTTCTTGTTTTTCCTCCTCACCCTTTAAGCTTTGGAATATGTCTCAGATAAGTGAAGGCTCACGTTCATTTACAAGGTTAAATAAAGGACTTTCTGCTTCCACCAGTACAGTAGACCTTCTGGTGTGGTTCACTCTGTGGTTGCTAACCCAATACCTCCCAAGTGTCCCAGTTTTTGTGGGACAGTCTCCATTTTTGGTTAGTGTCTTTTGGGTTTCATGGACCGGATAAGGAGATCTTCTAACCTCTCCTGGCCAAATCATTGAGCTTTAAAATGGATGGAGGATCTTTATTGCGGTTCCCACATGGCCTCCGCGAGGTGCTCGGGTAGGATAGGCAGGTCCCCGCATCTCCAAGCCCCCCGCCATGAGCCGCATCCCCGAGTGGGGTATTTAGAGGAAGAATATTGGGTTTTATTTACAGTTTCATTTATAAAGCCGTTCTGGGCTGTGTCTATAGACATGCAAAGACCAGAACCCAAACCCCATCAAAACCGGCAGACTGGTGGGGTTCAGATACTGCCAGGAACCCCCTACCCAAGTCCATTCAACTACAAAAAAAACAGAAGAGGAAGGGGTTAATGCAGGCCCTTTAATGGGTTAAAAAAACCCCCTTTAATAAGGTCGAATAAAGTGGTCCTGGCACCTTAAGGCCAGTGGCTGCCACATGATGTACCTGTGGATGACGGCCAGATACGAGAGGCAGATGCAGCCAATCAGCATCTGCCCAGGGTGCTCGATAGCCAGTCTGGTCCCGCCTTTGGAACATTGTATCACCGCGCAGCCAATGGGAGAAGGAGGACAGAAAGGCTGGAACTCGTCACCCGCCATGGACCTCATGATCCAGAGGGAACCCAGCAAACATTCTGAGCGCCTAGAAAAGATGAGCATCGGGGGAGAAAAGAGGGACGTGGGGGATTGGGGGCCAAAGAGGGACTGACCCTTCTAAATAGGGACACTTTGGGGTTATAGACGGCATGAGACGCCCGTGTATTAATCTGTCTCCGTCTCTGCAATTCCCACTAAGTGAAACGAGATGGAGAGAAAAGAAGAAAAGTGACCCGACGAGACACCTGAGAACACGATTTACACTGAAACACAATGCGGTGCCAGTGATTTAACCCACCGAGTGCCGGGGGAAAATGAACGACTCATTGTCTTATTATCTTTTTTATTGATTGGTGAAATCGCAACATTCAGAAGAAAAAAAACAAAACGCCTCCAATGAGGAATTCTGCGCTGCTTTTCCAATAATAATAATAATAATAAAATACAATAATATAAAATAATAATAATATGAATCAAATGTAATTCAATAAAAAGCATGGATATATGACAACATTTAAAGGGACTCCAGTCCTGGGGAAAATGCATATGGGGGGGGATTCTGTGGACCCCTGTGAGTTTACCATGCACCTGCCATATGCATTAAGGTATATACGATGGCTGTCTCTTTAACAAATTCTGGATTTTCCTTCAAATTACTATAAATTAAAGAAAACAGAAGTATAAGAAAACCAATAAAGCAGCGGGGGAAATTTCACCGCAGGTTAAACATAGAAACAGATCGGCCCCCAGCGGCCCCCGTCTAGTCGCCCGTTTCTCCTGCTGTAAAGACTAAAACCTTAATCAGTCGTTGGACTCGTCTTAGATTCAGGAGCCGGATGTCTATCCCATGCATGTTTAATACCCTCACTGTATTAACCTCTACCACATCTGCTGGGAGGCTGTTGCACTTATCTACCACCCTCTCAGTAAAGTAAAACTTACATCAGACTACTCCTATCCAGAACACCTTCTGAAATGGCATCCACTCGCCTCTCTGTGGATAATAACCCGTGAGTTTCGACGTACTGGATCATGTGACATGTTTTGCTACCCCCCCCCCCAAAGTCTTCATTTAGATCAGGTAGATTACCATTTATTTTACATTTATATAGCGCCAGCAGATTCCATGGCACTGCTACAAAAGGGGACAGTGAAGAGTTCAAGATACTTAAGAGACAATTAATGGAGAAAAAAACATCCTGGTACAGAAAGGGATAGAGGGTCCTGATCCTAGGAGCTTACAATCGATCCATTTATAGTGTATGTCTCCGTTATGGCAAACTCTCGGTCTCAGGTCTAGTTTTACCCGATGCGGTAATTATAATGCTGAGTGATTAAAGAGTTAAGCGGCTTTGGAATTATTTCTCGGCGTTAATCACATCGTATCCATTGTTAAACATCTCGGGTTTGTTTGTTGTATAAAAGGAGCGACTGCAGCAAACAGAACGAATGCGGTTACTGAGCAGCCGGCCGACGCGCAAACATCGCAAATCAAACAAAAAGAGCCACAGATATTTATGGATTTCTCACAACCCGGAAACTCGATTCCGCAGGACCACAGCTTCCGTTCCGTCGGGGAGGAAGACGATGGAGCTGAAGGGGCTGGAGAATTATTTCTATTATTTATTTCTATTTTTTTTTATATTTTTTTTTTTTACCAACGTGAAAACGTGAAGATATCATTTGGAACCACAAAAAAAATAAACCCCAAAATTTAAAAATAATTTTCATTTCTGACAGTGGGATATACAACATACAAAAAAAAAATACAGAAATTTTAATCTGGCAAAAATAAAATCCGGCTGCAGAAGGAGAGATGTTGGGAGGAATATGTGTAAAGCGACCTGGAAAAAACTTTAATTTCCAATTAAGCGTGAAAGAAAATAATTCATTGCGTGGGGCGGTAATGGAACGGTAACGGAAGAGAGTTAGATAAAGATGGAGACGGTAGTAGAAGGTGATACCTTTTTATTGGTCCAACTTGACATGAGATTTCCATTAGATTTCCATTTGAAGAAGAGACCTCTGAGGTCTCGACAGCTTTTGTGATGCTGCATCTTTTTCTGTTTTGGTCCAATAAAAGTGTAAAAACGGTTGGCCCGTGTCACCCTGTGAATTATCTGCCCTTTGATACATTTATATATTTATGTATATATATATATATATTATTTATATTAAGTATATATTTTTTTCTTTTCCAGCCCCCTGTCTACATACAACAGCCTCACCGACAAACACCTGACTGGATATTTCAACAACACTCGAATAAAAAGACATCTGCAAAGAGCTGGCCTGGTACGACTGTCAAGAGGGTGGCAGATAAGTGGCACAGCCTCCCAGCAGATGTGGTAGAGGCTTATACAGTGAGGGAATTTAAACATGGATGGGACAGGAATACGGCTCCTGAATCTAAGACGAGATCGACGTCTAGTTTATCTAACTTTGATCACCATTTCCTTAAATTCAGGCCCCTTGGTTCCTACTCAGAAACATCTTTCAGGATCTCCATTTGTACCGAATTCAGCATTAATTTAACTAAATGCCGACCCCTAGAATGAGACAATAATTGGTAGTTTTATCTTTTATTTTGCTATGAAAGGTCACAACCAATTCACACCAATCGTTTAATGGTAGCCAATAAAGGGTTAATGTAACAGTTGTAATAAATGTATAATCCCGTCTGATGCGGCGTTTTAGTGTGATTTTTTTTTTTTTTTTTTAATGCAGATTACGAGAAGCGGAAGGATTTTAACTGAGAAGGAATACAGGATAAACGCCATGCGGCGGGACCATCAGAGGTACATCCGGGAGTGCCTCGCCCAGGCCATATTCCACAAAGTCCTGGATATGGAGGTAAAAGTTCTTTAATATCTGTCAAATTTCCCCAAATACAATATTTCAAAGTAAATCTGTGACGGAATGCTGGTTACAGATTACAATCAGCAACATATATGTTTTGGAAACACCATGGGAGCAGCAATATTAACTCCTTCATGACACAGGACATACTATTACGTCCTCTAGGTGACAGAGGGAGTAATAGTACATCCAATATTTTTTGCACCGGCGGGGATGTTTCCCTGCCCATAAACGGGAGTTCGGGGTCTCATTTGAGAGATCACCGAGATCTATAAATACATCAAAGGGATCAACAGTAAAAAAAATAATAATAAAAAAAAAAAAATTAACCATGTTTTAAAAAAAATGAAAATAAAAATAAAATCAAATACAAAAAAATAAAATAAAAATGGAAAAATAGTTGCTCAAACACTCCTGCCCCTCCCACTGCAAATATAACTTAAAGAAAACTTAAAAAAAAAAAAAAAAAAAGTAACAAAATAATGCAGTATGTTAAGAAGCATTTTGCTCCCTAATTTGTGGAAGAAAGTAAAATTTCCAAAATGTGTTTGTTTTTTCTCAAATTTTTTGCAGTTTTTTTGTGTGTAATTCATATTAAATGATATACTTTACAAAAAGGGGTATAAACCTGGAAAAGGGGAATTATGGGTTAACAAAGTTACGCTAAAAATTGTGAAAAAAGTTCCTGTAATTTAGAGGGCTAAAACCCAGCGTCACAAAGGGGTTAACCTCCTTTTGTCAGGATCTGCAGGATTATTCCTCCCCATTAAGTTAAACGTCCCCTGTTGAATAAAATAAAGATTCCCGGTTTACGTTTTTTGAGGTCGAGCTGCGTACAGAGGAAATATTTCGGGAACGCGGACGTTGTAAGCTCAGGATGACTTTTTTTCGCAGTGTATGCAGAGTTTTTATGCTCTGTGGATGGTGGCTGTTTTTGCTGTTTTTTTATTCGAGGGGCACTTTAATAAATAAATTGCAGTCTCTAGGAAGCATGTTCTCGTTTTATTCCCCATCGGGGGAAGCCCTTGGGTTGTTTCTCTTGGCAGATTTCTATATAAAATATAAAATATATAAAATTTTTGCACATAAGGGGGGTTCTAGTAAACATTTCTGGCAATTCTTTTGATTAAATTTGCATCGATTTGTTTTTTGCAGAGTGATTGGTAATTTAGTCCTATTTAGTAGATAAGTGGACAGGCTCCCAGCAGAAGCGGTAGAGGGTAATACAGTGAGGGGATTAAACATGCGCGGGATAGACATACGGCTCCTGAATCTAAGACGAGACCAACGACTGATTAAGGTTTGAGTCTTTACAGCAGGAGAAACGGGCGACTAGACGGGGGCCGGATGGGGCCGATCTGCCGGTGATTTCTGGCTCATAATGGGGGGTTTATTAACTGCTTCATTTTTTTAATTGCTAAACTTTGTGGGGAAACGTCTGATATTTAATTTACATTTTAATTCCCACCCATTGGAAAGAACTGCGAACATCTCAATAAAGTCATATAAGGAATGGAGATACTCGATACTGATCTATAGAGGCTGCAGGTTTGGGTGATATGTTTGCTCTCTGGAATTGGATCGTCTCGGTGGTTTATGAGCGCACTTCATGCTTGCGTAACCAATTCTCAGTAATTCTCCAGCGCCTGGTAACCCCGGTGACGCAACGTGACGGGCGGATAAATACACAGCGGGGTAAACGCCGCGAACAAGAAACAGATACTGCTGCTACTGACATCTAACCCGCTGTAATGACATCGAAAGACTCAAACCTTAATCAGTCGTTGGTCTCGTCTTAGATTCAGGAGCCGTATGTCTATCCCATGCATGTTTAATACCCTCACTGTATTACCCTCTACCACTTCTGCTGGGAGACTGTTCCACTTATTAACCACCCTCCTTACGCTACACTAAACATTTCACTCTTGAGCAAAGGAGGGCTGGCACATTCTGGCCTGGAGAAAGGTAAAGCAAGGTGGCCCCTCGCCCCACACTCATTCTAATATACACGCTCACTCTAACGTACATACACTCACACATACATACTGTCTCCCTCCCTCTGACCCTCTCACTTTCTTATGAAGTGATCGTAAAGAATTGTCTCCCTGACACCGTACTTGTGAGTTTGGAGAGTTAGTAATAGTTATTCTTATTCAAAGCGGCTACATAAGTAAAAGCAAATACCATATATCTTTTTTTTGCTGCAATGGAAACTACCGGTATTTTGCGGCCTGATTTTTTTTTTATTTTTTTTTTCACAAGACTAAATGGAATTTTTATTTTTGCTGTTTTTATGTTCTTTATGAACCTATATAATTTAAAATAATTAAATAATTTGTTTAACGTAAATATTGCCTGCATGCTACATTTTATTGTGGGAATATAAATA
Organism: Sceloporus occidentalis; assembly: GCA_023333645.1. NCBI lineage: Eukaryota > Metazoa > Chordata > Lepidosauria > Squamata > Phrynosomatidae > Sceloporus > Sceloporus occidentalis. The sequence goes on from JALMGF010000190.1 coordinate 990,502, forward strand.
CATTCTAATAATACTACTACTAATAATAATAATAATAAACAACAAATTTATTATTTTTTATTTTTTTCCCCCCCATGGTAACTACTATACTATGAAAAATCTTCATGCAAAACACTCACATGTTACCAAATATTCTTTGACACTCTTTTACCAGAACTGATCTTTTTTTTTTTTTTTTCAGCGTCACCACCAGATCGAAATAAGACGGAAACTGGAAAGTTTTGCAAAAAAAGAACAGGTTCGAAGAAATAAGGTAAAAAAAAAAGGCATTCAGAGCCATATTTACCAAGGAAAAAAACGGAAAAAAGCCAGTGCTAAATTTTGCTCAATCCCCCAAGAAATGAATGCTTCTGATAAATATTCCAGTTTTAGAACTTTGGAATATGATTTTTTGGTGTGTGTGTGTGTGTGTGTGTGTGTATATATATATATTAGTGTCTTTTAAATATAAGACTTGAATTTTATATCACAAATATCTCCTTGAGTAAATATTTGAATAGACAATATTAGGTAATGTGCAATTTTTTATTAAAATAATATATATTTTTTTAATTGCATAACATTTTATATATATTCCAGGCGGATCACGCGAAGAGACCTGAAGAAGACGCTCTTCCCGTATTCCCTCCTCGGCCACCAGCTGGACCAAAAAGCGGCCTGAACCGTCACACGACGACACAAGCGGAGGGTTCAGATACATCAGAATCAGTTAGTATACAGATAGAGTCAGCAATAGATGGGAAAACCCCAAACTTCACTGAGTAGGTGGTGGATAAGTGGAACAGCCTTCCAGCAAAAGGGGTGAAAGAGGGTTATCCAGAGCGGGCATTTAAGCCTTCATGGGACAGGCATAAGGCAACAGATAGTAAACCTGGAAGATGAGATCGACAAAAATGTTGCAAAAAAAATAAATTATCCTCTTCATAGAAGTGGATTTTGTAAAAAAAAATTGTTAGTAATAAATCCATTTTTGTAAAACCATCATTATAAAAATAATTTTAAGTTAAAAACTCAGAAAAAAATGTTAATTTATGGTCCTCTGTTGCCCCCTAGTGTCCAAAAGAGAAACCACCTCTTTGGTCTCTAATAGGACTGCTGCTGGTCTCTTTTACAAACACTTTTTTCGGTATTCATATATTAAGGTTTGAGCCTTTACAGCAGGAGAAATGGGCGACTAGACGGGGGCCGAATGGGGCCGATCTATTGGCGGGTTCTGGGTTTCTGTTTTTATCTTCTATATTTTAGCTTAGGTTTCTGCCCGAAAATCATAAAAATAATATTCCATTTCCTTTTGTAAAAATCTTAAGGTGTCTTCCCCGCGGCCAAACACAGCTCCAGGGAACATGCAGCGCCCCGTACGCCTGCAGCCGCTGAAAGGAAGCCCCCCAAAGACGTCTTCAGGATCGAGGCAAAAAACAGAAGATACAAACTTTCATTTCTCCAGAGAGGTCAGGAAAATGTAACACAAATTTAATTGATCATCACGGGAACAAGAATTTTATCAATTACTTCTAGTAAATATAAAATGAAAATAAAATTTATAGGAAATAAGCCCCCCCCCGGCTTTTAAATGTGTGAAATCTCTTTACAGGTGAAATGCGGATATTGCTGTAGTTACTCTGTTACATTATTGTTGTCATGGTTTTTATGGCACTTTTTCCACTGGAATTACAATGAGGGGGATACAAAATTAACTAACATTAAAAATGACCAAATCAACAATACCATCAACAAATATATACTCCAGTTCAAAAGTTTGGGGTCACTTAGAAATGTCCTTGTTTCATCCATTAAAATAACATGAAATGGATCAGAAATCCAGCCCAGACAGGGTTAATGTAAATGACTATTGTAGCTGGAAACAGCTAATTTTTAACACAATCTCTTCATAGGCATACCGAGGCCTCTTATCCCTCCGATCACTCCTGTGTCCCAATGGCCCTTTATCACTCCCATCACTCCTGGGTTCCAGTGGCCCTTTATCACTCCCATCGCTCCTGTGTTCCAATGGCTCTTTATCACTCCCATCGCTCCTGTGTTCCAATGGCACGTTGTGGTCGCTGATCCAAGTTTAAGTTTAAAAGGCTAATTGGTGGTTAGAAAACCCTTTTGTAATTATGTTACAGCCAGAAATGTCCTTGTTTTCCATGAATGCAGCCGAGTGACCCCAACAGTAATGTGTATATATGTATATAATCAGTAATTTATGTAGTTTGCTTTTCTGCTATATTAAGTGAAGAATTCACAATTGTGACTAGGAAAAATATCTTTAATATATATGCTTTAATGTTTTTTTAGGTGGACCGAGATATAATGAAGCTGATGAGCACGTGGGATCACTCCGTGGGGATATCTCCCTATCGACTTCCTATTATTAATAACTATGTGGTCCCAGCTCCGCCGCCCCCGAAAAAGCGTCCCAAACAGGCAATGAGCCAATCTTTGCGAGGAAGGCGTTTCCGGCCCGCCACGGCTCCTAACGGACAGGAGGAATCTCCCAAGGTGATCTTCACAGTACTTAAAGGGAATGCTCACAACAAGTTTTCTGTTTTTCCTGGCATCAGATTAAAAAAAAAAAGTTTTCCCAAAAAAATTAGGATTTTTTTTTTTGTTTTTTACCCCAGTTTTTGCCCCATAATATACTGTTTCAGGCAGCTGCATATCAGCCTTTTAGACCCCAACCTACTAGACAAAACCCCCCGACTCCTTATCATACTGCCTGTGGGTAACAATAGAATGGCTTGGTCCTAATAACCAGTCAGACTCTCTGACTAATGAAAGTCTATGGAGGAATGGACTTCATTAGCATCGCCATAAAGCTCAGTGTGGTGTTTGAGCCGGAAAGTCACCCAAAGGCGGCTCCAGGTCTGCAGATAAAGGGAGTTTATTGGGGCAAAATGAGATAAAATGAGTTTACCATATAAAGCAATAATCAATTAATAATAATCAGCAATTTTCTATCATACCTTTTAATTTTTAAATTTTAATTGTGCTCTTTTTTTTTTCTTTTTTTTTTTACATTTTTTTGTAGGATTTAGGGAAATTCCACAAAAACTCCTTACACAGTAATGCATCGATCACAATGGTTTACCTCGGGAAAAAAGTCCATTTATCTCATGAGGATGACGACTACAGAGACGAAATTAAAATCTTCCAGCAGCACTGCGGGGGAGAAAACCTCTGTGTGTTTAAAGGAAGACTTCTAGAAGGAGGTGAGGCTGGAGCTATAAAGTAATATTGTTTTTTTATACATTTGTAGCAAACAAGATTAACTGTTTTCAAATTTCTTTTTATCAAACGTATAAAGACTGGATCGGCCAAATTGTTCCCTGTCCTCAAACTCTGTGTTCTTACTAAAAGTCTTGGGGTCAAAACTTGGCTTTCCCCTGAATCGGTTAAAGTAAATGATTAGTTTTTTAATGTAGATTATTTCTAAAATGTAATATTTATTAAAGATAATTTTGTAAAATGGGTAGAAAAAGCTATTACACAAATTGATTCCAGGTGCATAAAATATATATAATTTTTACCAATTTGCAACTGTATCAGTTACTTCCTGTCTTGCCCAACTACAACTTCCTGCTGAGGGAGTGCAGTGAAAAATTGTTTCCCCCCAAAACTATATATAAAAAGAAACCTATAAAATAATAATAATAATAATCTTTGAGCCTACATGCTGCTACTGTTGAGTTCCAGGTTTTAACAAAAATAACAGCTATGCAGCCTACAATTGGTTGAGTTTTATGATTTTACTTTTATAGAGGAAGTTGCGTCAAATATTATCCTCCTGGAGCACTGTATACAGTAATAAAGCCCCCCAGCGCTGTATACAGTAATATAACCCCCAGCGCTGTATACAGTAATAAAGCCCCCCAGCGCTGTATACAGTAATATAACCCCCAGCGCTGTATACAGTAATAAAGCCCCCCAGCGCTGTATACAGTAATAAAGCCCCCCAGCGCTGTATACAGTAATAAAGCCCCCCAGCGCTGTATACAGTAATAAAGCCCCCCAGCGCTGTATACAGTAATATAACCCCCCAGCGCTATATACAGTAATAAAGCCCCCCAGCGCTGTATACAGTAATATAACCCCCCAGCACTGTATACAGTAATATAACCCCCCAGCGCTGTATACAGTAATATAACACCCCCCAGCGCTGTATACAGTAATATAACCCCAGTTGTGGGTCATGTGATGTTTTGGGTGACTTTCCCAGCTCAAACACCACACTGAGATGATGCTTTATGGCAATGCTAATGAAGTCTATTCTGCCATCGACTTTCATTAGTCAGAGAGTCTGGCTGGGTGACAAAGACTGAGCCATTCTATTGTCCCCCACAGGCAGTATGATAAGGAGTCGGGGTGTTTAGTAGATTGGGGGTCAGATAACAGAGCGAGAACTCTGCCTGAAAACACGATCTCAGTATTTTTGAAAACGCCTTTTTAATGGGATCGTTGTAGTAAAACGATTGGTTTATTTCCCCCTTTCACTGGGGAATGCGATTCATTAAAATCGCTGCCGACCTGGATGATGCATTTTTTTTTAATACTTCACTGAATAATTATATTATATTCCCATTATTTTAAAAAAAAGCAAAAACAGTTTTGGTTGCGGCCGACATATTTGTTATGGATAATAGAGGCGCAAATAGCGTAGGGCACAAAAAGGGCAGGTGATGCCAACCAGCTGGTATTTTCCTTGCAGACTGGTAAACATATAACTTTAGGGCCAATTTCATTCCCTTTGCTGCACGGTTACAATGTATCCCTCGCTCCGTTACATTCTCCGACTCTCTCCTTCCTCACGGCAGAGTCCTTCAGTTTAATCTCGAGACGGCATCGCGGGTTCCCTTTCAGCCTCACGTTTTACATTAACGGCATCCAGGTGGACCGATTAAGCTCTTGTTGCGAATATAAACATCGTAAGGGGGCAAGACTCGGGGGAAAAAATGGACATTTTGGATTTATAAACGTCGAAGGAGCCTCCCCTTGTTACAGGTCAGTTTTGCACCAATAATTACATGAATCCGGAATTTAATTTTATTCTAGATTAAATACATTTTACATTTCTAATCAGTAGAATAATGTAAATCAGCAAATCATCAAAATACAATTTTTAAACTAAAATCTGCCTATTTTGTCTATTTGCGCCAGCGGATTCCATAGGGTTATTGCAGTAGGGAGAGTGAAATAAACAATAACATTGAAAATTGATGATATACAAAATTTAAGATAAGACTAACACGCATAGAACAGAAGGAGAAAAAGGCCCTTACAATCTATTAGAAGATTAAGGGCGAATGAGACAGAAAAAGAGGGGCTGCTTGGGTGAGAATGATATTAAGTGCAAATAAATTGGATTAAATGTATATATATAATGTATTTATTTCAAATATGTTGCATTTCAGGTGCATCATTGCAATGGGTCTTGATAAAAAGCCCTCACCCCCTCCAAAGAAAACAGAAGACGAGGAGGAAGAAAGTGAGACGGAGGATAAGAATGAAGAGAAAGAGGACTGTGATGGAATCGATGAAAAAGATTCAGAGGAGAAAAGAGGCAGAGCGAGTCCGTCAAGCTCCTCCTCGAGCGACAGCGACGAACCCGAGGATAAATCGAACATGGATTATGAAGAAGAAAGAGAGGAGGAAAAAGAAGACGAGGCGAAGGTGTACGAAGCCGACGACGAAGCCAAAGACGGTAATTCGAAAAGCAAAAGAATACAACGCTCAAATGTGACCAGAAAAAAAAGGGAAGAAGAGTATTGTATAAAAACCCCACAATAGATAGATAATAAGAAACCAACAAATGGTATAACGTGAAATAATATCAATTTATATTTACCAGTTATATATATATATAAATATATATGAGGCAAATAAGGGCCAATATAAAGAAAATAGTAACCAATAAGAGACAAAGCAGCTAGTCTTGATAAATAGAGATTCTCCAACGGGTAGAGAAAACCTATAAAGACAAAAAAAAGACTCAAAAGGACAGCGGTAAAATATTGTCTTTGTATTTATTAAAATGATTTTATATTTATCTTAGCGCTGTCTTTTTGAATTTGAATCGTTAATGGTGGGAGGAACAAACGGATAACTTCTTTCTCTCTCTCTCTTTCTCTCTTTCTCTTAGAGATGGTAGGGAGATATTGACAGAGACCGTGAGAGCAATGAGAGCAAAACAGTGGTTTGATTTTTTTCCCAAATCGGGCCACCTTATATTTTGTTTGGGGGGGTCGTCTTATAATTGAGCAAATACAGCATAAACCGATATTATACAGCATATAATTAACCCCTAAAATGCATTGTTTTCAATGGGTTTAGGGACCGCCCATTGTCCTTAAGGGGTTAAAAATAAGAAGAGTGAAAAATAAAGCATGTTTTAAAGTTAAAAAAACAGGGACGGCTTCACATTTTTAGCTTTTCCGTAGTGGATCCCGAGTAGACGCCTCATTCAAAGCGCAGGCAAAGTGCTCTTGTGTGAAACAAAGGCGATGTCACCTCCTCCTCTTCTCTATTGCAAACGAACCTCTTCACCTAGACTTCTAACTGCCCACCAAGTATTTGAGACCACCTTACGCCGCGCTTTCTCCTATTTCCGTTTGTAATTAAACTCCATCCTTACAGATCAAAAACAAGTTCAACTACCAAGTTCCAGACATTTTGTGTTCTTGATAGAGGTTTGTCCTGAGACTTATACGTTTGTTATTTTCCTGCTTCTGTTATTGTTGCCAAAATATATATATATATATATATATATATATCAAGGTGTTTGATCCTCTAAATAGCATTTGTTAATTGACCAGATGCTCAAGAAAGTAGATAACCCTGGCATTATGCAGCAGATCCGCGTAAGAGTCCTCGGCTAAAGAGCACGCAATTTAATTGTCGTAAGTCGAGTGAGAGCCTGGAACGCTCTTCTGTTCATTGTTTGGGGGATACTGTATCCGGCTCCGTAGACTAATGGAACCCGGCTGAATCGATAATCCATCTATGTGGATCATACGAACTCGATGAGTCTCCGAGAGCTCAAAGCCCGTTTGAAATTGAAAAGATTAAGAACGTTTCCTCTGAAACTGTTTTTGAAACGATCTTTAAATGATGTTCGTCGACCACAGAACTTGTCTTAAAAATAGATTGCCTCGACTTCTCGAGTCCCTAAACAGCCGCGATCTTCAAATAATACGAAGTAATTGTAACAATTGCTGGGGGTTTTTGGGTTTTTTTTCCCACCAGAGTACGATGAAGATTTTGAAGCGGAAGAAGAGAAAACAGATGAAAAACTTAATGACAAAGGACAGGTTGATGATCAAGCGGATAGAAAGTCAAAGTCGCCCTCGTATGATGAAAAAGATGATCTGGAGCATGAAGGAAACGGTAACGAGGCATCAAAGCAGAGACCGGAGACTCCCGACAGTCAGAGAGATGAAAGAGTCGGCCGGTCTGACAGCGAACATGAAGGGAATCAACAACGTTAGTTCTTTGGAATATTAATGTAACGTTGCTAAAATTAGGGACGAATATTGGGGATTTATATACTAAATGCAGCTATCTATGGTTAATTACTAGGATTCCCCCAAAAAGTTGACCCTAACAATTATAGTGGCTGGTTTTTTTTTTGTTTTTTTTTAAGGAATTTAGATTTTATAGATCCAAGTATGCAAATATTTTTTTTAATTTTTTTATTTATATAAATGTCATCAACAATGAATTTAGAGATCGTTTACCAGGAGGAGGAGGAAGGTTTTAATTGAATAAAAAAAAAAAAAAAAAAAAGAATGGCGTTAGGCTATAGGACTTGGCTTTATTAACCATTTATTGGGTTGTAGATCGGCGATGGCTGGTAGGTACATCATTGGCTGTTCCTGAGCCAAACAACACGGACCGTTTCTGGTCTTCTGGAAGGCCTTCTCCATCCGTAGATTTTACGTCCATTGTGTTTAAGAAAACAATTAAAACGAAAAGTGCATTAAATCCAGATTTGGAAATTGGCAGAGAAGTTTTTTAAATGTTCAATCTTATGAGAAACAGGAATGGGCTTCCGGGTCGTTGGGCTAAGTATCCGGGGTCTACTGGTTTCTTCGTAGGGGGCTTCAGTCCTTCTGCCGCAAAACCCATCTGGCCCATTTATGCTATTGACATAATTACCATAGGATGCATTAAGGGGCTATGACATCATACCCCAGCTTTTCTGTAGTGATGACAGAGGCCGTGGAGAGGATAGCTGAGGGAACTTTTAAATAGTGTGTTTAATATATTATTTAATTGAGAAACCGGAGAGCTTCGGCCGTTCCTTCTAGTTCACCGAACCGCTATTGACGAGTTTAATGACTCCCTTTTTTTCCCCATTTTTTTCTTGTTCTTTCCTTTTGAACTTTTTTGTATTTTTTTTTTTGGACTGAATAGGCAAACGTAGCGCGGCTGAGGAAGAAATGAACTCAGCTGCAAGAAAAATCCAAAGTCTTTATAGAAAACGTAGAATTCACCAAGAGAACAATCAGAACATGAGAGCAGGTTTGGAAAAAATTTGCAAACAGAATCAGGGTGCAGCATCTCTCTCCGAGCTATGATTCTGCTCGTTTGCGCTGGAGAAATCGGGCCAATTTCTGCTTTTTTTAAATTCTTTTAAAATCTCAAATCTGGCTACAATCGCTTGCTCTCCAATCAATGTTTCCGTCAATCAATTGATTTTGGTGTTTTAATAATTACCTGGTTAATTGATTTTCCAATCAAGAACGAAATGAGTATATGAAAGATTATGCTATGGAGAAACATCTAACCCCCCCCCCACATACATACATACAACACGTAGAGCACACGCAACATGTACAATCACACATTAATGCGCCAATGCTAATTTTATTTTGTTTCAAAGGAAACGTATTGAGTAACGCTAAAGGTATATGCTTAAAATATTGACCGGGAAAAAACACGTGTAAGGAACGTCCTCACTTTCACTAATTAGGGCTAAATGACGTGTTTTTGAGCGATGTCTACAAATCAGAAATTCTGGTAGAATTTTGCATTTGAATTTGGAATGTTGCACTTTTTTTTTTAACCAAGAAACCAGCGTGCGATGAACTACAGGTGGGATATTCCGGCGTAAGAATGGAATTACTAGAATCTTAAACAAACAAAAAACCCTTAATATAGAAACACAGGAAACAGGGGTGTTTTTATGCAGTTATCTGTGTTTTGTAATTCAAAAATAGTTATGTTACAGAATTGCAGAAACTTTGCAAAAGGTTCTTATTGCGGAATATTGGTGGAATATGATATAAAATGTGTCAGTTTGTGTTTTCTTTTTTTTCTGTAGCATTTGATAAGCTAGTTTTCCCAAAACAGATACGAAAGACAACAGCGAGTCGTCATCATCCGCCAGCTCGGTGTCCAGCAGCTCCAGCGAAGATGAGTCTGGTGATGATGATGATGATGGTGATGATGAAGAAACAGCTAGGAGCGCTGGAGTCGCCAAGAAGCATCTGGACAGGGAAGCACCTTGGGAATCCGAAAGACTTTCTCCAGCCGGTGCGAAGAAGCAGGCAGAAGATGGGGGTCAAGTGGAAGAAGAAATGGAAGAAACACACGAGGCCCGAATGCAACTCGGTGATATCGTACAAGCCTCCTGGCCACAAAGTGCCGGAGATAACCTGGAAAATGGTCATCATCCCTCGGAAAATAACCTGAAGGAGGGCGATGATCTGGTGGACTCGGAAAAGGCAACAACAGAGGCTGAAGGTAGTTTAGACCCTTTGGAGAATGAGGAGGAGGGTAAGTCGGGGCCGTGAGCTGTGAGGTGCGCATGCCCTTGTTGTGCTTGTCCACAAATGCATGCGGAATGCAATTCATACTCGCAATATAAACTCCACAGGCCGACGGCATAATAAAAAACGGCTGGGACCAATTTAGATTAGAATAATTCGAATATTATAATATATTTATTTATCCCTGACTTGATCTAAATATATTCTAGACATTCGTAGGAATGTAATTTTATTTTTTGTTTGAATTTTAATGTTAACGAAATGTGCCAATTCTGTTAATTCGTACTAATGTCTGAAAATGAGGAAGGAAAAAACAAACAAAAAAAAAAGAAGCAGAGAGCTCTGAATTTTTGTTTTTTTTTTCACTCTCGCTCTCATTCACACTCTCTCACGCTCTCATTCACACTCTCTCAGACCCTCTCTGAATGTCTAGCACAAAAAAGTATACAAAAAGAGGAGCGCACAACCTAAAAAGAAAACATTCAGGTTCCGGGGTTGCTGCTAGAATGATAATAACCAATAAATGCATAAAACAAAGCAAGAATTCAGCGAACACCATTCATAGAACACCATCTAAGGCGTAAATATAGGGGATTCCGTCATACTATATGGTCATATATTGCCTATTAAATAAATAAAAAACCTCCAAGAAATAATTGCACATCTAAATAGGGTAAAAGTTAAAAATACTACCCCAAAAAACTTCACATTACGCTTTTGGCTCAAAAAGATAAAATAACTTAAGAGACAAAGGAAGGCACTTATTGTGTAGTGTAGCGATATCCAATAGATATATATTAATAAATAGGAGAGATTCTTACACTCTTTAGAGCAGAAAGTGCTCAGATTCATAGATATGTGATAGCCGCATGGTCTGGGGGGTATCCTCTGATCTGTCTGTTGAATAGATAAAGATGAGCGGCTCGAGTATTTCTCTCTTGAATACTGCAAGAATTCAATAAATAGTAATATACAATAAATATATTTATTAAAAAACACAAATCTTTCTTACAAATAAAGAGGTGCCACAGGTTTAGCTTGTCGTATAGTAATAAGAAATTATAATAAACATCATCGGCAACAGGCAAACAACACAACACACTATCAAACACACCATGCTACAAATAAGTCCAACTACCAGACCTCTGCATATTAGGGTAGAACATATGGGTCATATCCGAAAAATATAAGAAACATAGTATATCAACCTATTTTACACGATGATAAATTAGAAATAGGAAAGTTAACAGAGAAAAAAGAATTAGAAATCTATTTTAGTAAAATATAACCTTAAATTAAATATTAAACCCTATATATTTTTTACAATATATCTGCTCCTAAATAATTTCCAATTTGCGGCATCAAACATTCATCAAAAAATGTTTTATTAGTCAATTTTATACATGATGCTCCAGCTTCCCTTTAAAACAATACCGTCCCTATAAAATGTACGTTAATGTACTATTTGAGCAGCTCGGACTCGGGAAAGGAGTCAAAAGTAAAGCGAAACATGTCCAGTGATATAATTAATTCCTATCGTTGAACTTAATCCCATAAAGTTAATACAACAGATTTAAATCTAAAATAACAAAAAAAAAGAAAAAAGTAATGTTAAAAAATAAATAAATCTAAAAATAAAATAGTCCTAGCGATTCTTTCTTTAATCCTACCGTGAACTGCTTTTATCACCAGAATTTGTATGATGTATTAAAACATTCTCTGCAGAATGATAGAGGACCCAGGATTGTGTAGGAGATGAGTCAATTTTCATTAAAACAAATCAAGATCATAATAAATGCGTTTGGGGCATAACATCCTTAAAAAAGTACATTAAAAGTACTTTCACATGCTGACATCAGTGCGTTATGACATCATACCGCAACATGTTTTGCTCTTTCGGCTTTGCCAAGAGAAAGCTTAAGGATAAAAATGAATTATTGTGCTGGAGATCTTTCCATACATTTTCTAGATGTTTTCTTCGTTTTTTCCCTTTATTGGTCTAGTTGTTAATGATAAAAAGGGAAAGTTGAATCTATTGGGGGGGGGGGGGGGAATTCAGCAGATCTAAAGTCAAACAGCGTCTTATTGAAAAGAGCTGCCTTATAACAATAAAATAACACCCTGTCCTTTAATGCGCAGGAACTTCTCCAGGGGGTATTTGTGCAGCCTGATGTATATGACATCATTATTTTAATAACATCTGCCCCGCCCCCAATAAGCCTCTAAGTGGTATTTGGGCACATTTTTACTGTTTTAACGTTTAGCAAATTTTTGGATTAACTTTTTGGGTCTATAAATATCCATTTATTTGATAACGTTAAGAAAAATCTAAAAAAAAAATAGAAAAAAATAAAATCTAAAATACAAAAAGTAGATGTTATAACTCCACTAGTATACATATATAGTTTTGTAAAGGGGCACCTGTGGCTAGCTGTAGGAGCCGGACAACCTGCGCAGGTTGCAATAGGGATATGACCTCACATGACATCACATGCTCCCTCTTTACCAGTATCAATCTGCTACTCCCAGTAACACCAGTTTTATAATATACTCCAAACACACCACAATTTACTGTGTGAAATAAAACGACACCAGCATTTGGCAGAAATTTTAATTTCTACACTGGGACTTACATTAAAATATATCTAAAAAAAAAAAAAATCTTAGAATTTAGTTGTTTGTTTTTTTTGAATTTCACTTCCGAACAGATCTGGGTCCAGTACAGAGGAGACGAGCCTCCAAACATGGCAAAATATGTAAAAATGCTATTTAAGATAAAAACATATTAGAAAATCCACAAAATATAACATGATGGTTTCCAATTTTGCGTAAATCTCAGCCCGGCATGGAATGTATTTTTATTTTTTATACATTTCTTTTCTTTTTTTTAATGTTTCCATTTCCCTGCAAACGGTTTGCAGTCTGTTGCTTTCTGGTTCTAAAATTGTGTTGTTTCTCGTGTTGTGTAACGCGTTATTTTGCTCTTGTTTTGCTTTATGTTACTTTTTAAAAATGTTTTTGCATGTATCATAAAATTTGGCTTGTTTGCAATAAATTGTGTGTTTTCTCATCATTCAAGCATTCCATATCTTTGTTTTTCCTGACTATTCAAGCATTCCATATCTTTTTTTCTATCCGGATCATTAAAAAAATTGTTTCTAAATACAAAGTTTAATTTTGTGAGTTTTTTTTACAGGAAAAACTATTTGACAAAAACTCCCACCCCCCAAAAAAATAAAGAGTTGGATATTTAATCACCTGTGGAATTGGGTGAAGATAGTTGTTGCCCTAATCACTCCTTGTCCTACTCCATGTGCGGTGGGGGTAGGAACTAAAGCAGTAGCTGATCATGGGTTGCCCCCCCAGATTTTTGCCCCCCCCAATCTAACAAGATTGGGATGCTTAATCACCTGATTTGACTGTCATAGACACCCATCATGGCGATGCACTGTGCGTAGACCCAGAGTTTTATCAGTGAAAGAAAACTATAGAAATATCCACCTCATTCTCTTGATAGAATTTTCAGGTTTTATTGGATTGATTTCTATCCTCACCAAGTTAGAACCCATCAAAAAAAGTAAAACACCACAAACTTTCTAAACAAACAAAAACTGTGCAAAAATAGCATCCTTTTTGTCCGGATGACGTGTTCTGTCTTCAAGCTTCGTTTGTCTGGAGATTGAATGGATAGACCTCGCCGTGCGATAATAGTTCCTTTTAAAAAGGTCGATTCCTCCCGGCCGTGGTTATAAGCGAGCTGTTTCCAGTAGCGACGAATTATCGAGAGTATCACACGTTGTGCAGATATTTTAAACACAATCCATATAAAATTTTATACACGAGACAAAGCATTTATTTCACAGAAATTACACCGCATTTTAAGAATGACATGGAAGCCAACGAGACAAACGTAAAGCACTCCACTCCGTGCTCTCCGGTCAGTCTCCTCCATGGCCTAACTAAGCGTTAACAAAATCAACGAGGGCATCAATTGGGATAAATCTTTGAAACTCCAAATTCTTGCATGGTTTGTGAATGAAGTGCCTCTGCGTCTGCTTGTTTTTATTTTATGGTCTCCTTCATATTCTTGTTTGTTTTTTTTTTGTTCTATAACTTTCTGATATTTTTAAAGACTGCAAGTCAGTCCAAGAGAAAATTGCAGAGGCCATTGGACAGGAGGAAAGTCTGAATTCGGAACCGGAATCGAGTGATTCAAGCACAGACGAGGAGGAGAACGTTAAAAGACCCCTCATTCCTTGTAAATGTAAGATTATTTACATCTTTAGGTAAAACCATTGACTGATTGAATGGTTCATATGCAAACAGACCTGCTTTCATTCCATTGTCTGTTCTTCGTCCACAACACTCTACTGAAACAGCCCTAATTACTAACAATCTCTTTAGCATTAAAACAAAAGGTCTCTTCTTCTTGCTTATCCCTTTGGACTTCTCAGCCTTTGGCCCTGTCAGCTGCCCCCTTCTCCTACAAACTCTATTCGCATGGTATCCATGATATGGCTCCCTCCTGGTTCGTATCGCTCTGACTGTACCTTTAGTGTCTCCTCTGGAACTCGTCCCCCTCCTCCATTGCTCTCTGTTGGTGACACCAAAGCGGATTCTTCCCTAGACAAAGAAGGTCATTAATTATGATGGGGAATTTTCATGTGGGCCTCACGTCCTATGGTGGTGGACTCCATACCACCAGAATGCCATCCCTAATGCTAGTATTATACGATGTCTTCTCAGGATGGTGGCATGCGAATTGTTGAGTAAATAATAACTGTATTTGTCTTTTTTTTCTTTTTTATGTGCCCAGCATTGGATGAAAAAGGTGAACTAGATGCCTCAGGACAAAGACATGATTTGGGAAAAGAGAATAAGGAGATTGACGAACATTATCCTAATGAGACAATTCTGCGTGAAAAGGGGAGTCCGATAGCAACAGATTGGAGACCTTCATCGCAATCACTGTTGGTGGAAGATCCAGAAAATGTTATCAAAGAGGCCAACACTTTGGATCTAGAAATGACAGAAACAAAAGAGATGATGGCAGACAACACAGTGATGGAGGATGAGAAGATACCCAGCGACTTAAAGATTAAATCTGAAATCAATGAGGAAATGGACATCAATGACGACAATAATAATAATGAGATATGGGGAAGCCAAAACTCCTCGGAAAATATAGAAAATGGAGCATTTAATGATGATCTCCTAGAAGAAATAGCAAATATGGATTTAGAGGTAGAGCAGATAGTAAGAAGTGATCTAAGCGAGGATAAGGATATGGGTGAGTTGACTAATAACGAGATGTTAGATCCTATTGAAATATTGTCTAAAGAAATGGAAGCCGAGGAAGTTCAATCTCCAAAGGAAGACATGTTATCGGAAACTATGGTGGACGCTGCTTATTCTGCTCTTAACGCAGCTTTGATGAATCACACAGAGCAGGCATTGTCAAATGTAGATGAAGAAAATGAGCAGAATGAGGATGTCCATGAAGAGTTGGTCATAGAAAGTGACTTGGCCAGAGAGCTCATGGAAATGCCTTTAGTTTCAACTCAGGCTTGTATGTCAGACATAGATTCTGCAGAAGGAGCAGAAAATAACCAAGGAAGAACAAGCACTGATGCAGAAAGCTTGGACAAGGAAGGTAATTCAATACTCATAAAAGAAACATTGGAGCAAAATGAAAATGTGACAGGTGCAGGGACTGTACAGGAACTTGACCTGGATACTTGGATGGATAAGATAACAGAGAATGAAGCCAATGAGAGAGACTCATCCACTAATGACACTAAGGAAACAGGACAGACAATTCCAAATGAAGAAGAACATGGGGAGAATGAAACACAACAAGTGCAAATATTTGGTAGTATCGAAAATGGTGAAGTGATCCATGTATCAACAGCTGATGTGAATGAGACTGTGAATGAGGTAGCGTTGGAAATTGAAGAACAAGAATTGGTGAATGAAGTAGAGGTGGAAGTTGAAGAACCAGAATTGGTGAATGAAGTAGAAGTGGAAGTTGAAGAACCAGAATTGGTGAATGAAGTAGTAGTGGGAGTTGAAGAACCCACATTAGAATGTGACAATCATCTAGAGAAGAAACGATCTGATCATGAAGAGGAGGAAAGTCATGAAGGAGACGAGGCCACTGAAAACAAAAATCCTGTGGTTTCAATGGGGATAAAAGGCGAACAAGGAGTTGATAACCCAATTGTGGATGGGACTGAAGCAGCAGGAGATACAGAGAATGAGGAACTGGTACCTACCAACTATTCATGTGAGGCAGCAGTAGTTACGAATGATGAAGGGCCATCTGCAGATGAGATAAAAGCCCACGAGATTACTGATGATTTGGGGAATAGAGATGAGTCTTCTAAGAAGGAGGGTGAATTAGCTCTATGTGAGGCAGGGGAGACAATTAATCATACTGAACAATTTGATGAGGTTGGAGTTGGGGAGGAGAAAGGTGATACTGGAAAGGAGTCCAGTGAGATAGACGATCGAAAAGCAGATAATGAAAAAACACTAAGCAATATTATCCAGGAAGAAGGAATAACACATAGCGATGCAGATATTCAGGAAAAGGAGGCCACGGATAATGAGGAAAAAACTAAGGAAGATGATCCCCATAATACTGAGATAGAATGTGCATCTCAGGGAATACGTACGGAAAAAGACATTTCCAATGATGACGTCTCCACGAGTAATGATGTCGAGTGTGATAATGACGTTAAAGCAGTAGAAATCGCTGATGACGGTACTGAGAAGGAAATTAAATCAGGTGGTGGCAGCTTGGAGGTGGATCTTGATACGGTTGGTTACCATACTGAGAAGGGTCTTGAACCATCTCATGATATTACTGAGAAGGAACTTAAATCGGTAGATGACCATACTGAAAAAGACCCTGAATCAACTGGTGGAAGCACCAAAAGGGACCCGGAAACTTCTGGAAAGAGTACGGAGACGGAAATTGAGTTATCGGGTGACAGAATTGAAATGGAAGATATCTCTGGGGGAGAAGGTGTATCCGATGAGGTTGGCATAGAAAAGGCAGAAGCAGGCTGTGAAGGAGACAGTGAGAGGGATGAGGAAAATAGAGTTGAGAATGAAACAGAGGAAAGCAATGACAATTCTGAAAATGTAGCTTCTACCGAGACCAGTAAGACAGATCCTCATGTGTTTTCTGGAGAACAGGAACTCTCTGGCCTTATGGCAGCTGTCGATCTAGAAAAAGATACTGAATCTGGTAATGAGAAGATGGAGCAGACAGTCAGTAGTGAAGATGCAGAAGAAAGTAAGAGAGGGGACGAATCCAATCTAAAGAATGATGAAGCTCGTGGTACATGTGAGGAAGACGCCGCAGAGGAGGATCCTGTCTCCAATTTTGATGATCAACCTACTACCATGAACAAAGAGGTGGAAGAGAATAAGGCCGTAGAAGACGGGAGCCAATTACTGGATGGGGTCAAGCGAGCTGTAAGCATTCAGTACAGTGCTTTCCAGGATAAAAAGCTGGATACGGCGGCAGAAGTTGAAGATGAAACACCAAGAGCAGAAACTGCCAAAGTTGTCCCCGAAGAAGAACCAGAAGCAGTTCTAAGAGGAGCCAAGATTACAGATGGTCCAGTTGCTTTGGGAGAAGAAGGTCATGATGCAGTAACTGCGGAGGAAGTAACTGAAATGAAAGAAAGTGACACAGAAAAAACACAGGAGATACCAGCCGGTGATGAAATGGGAACCAATGACATTTCATCAATGACGACAAAAGAAGACATTTTGGAGACCACAAAAGAAGACAATCAAGCAGAGGAACATTCTCCACGTAGCTCAGCTAATGACGAGCAGTGAGCTACAGCACTTCCTGATGGTCGGTATCGATCTCGGCGATTGATTAGCGATAGAATTGTATAATTAATGCAAAAGATCACAGAGACGAACGAATCCCCAGCCCTCAAACCCACAAATCCATACATCCATCAATAAACGCGAAGTATTGTATTTAAGCTCTCACTTAACCCTCCAAGTAGCTTTTAATTCATAATGTACTGGAATGAGGAAGGTATCCCAAAAACATTGGTGAAAAAAAGCTAGAATGCACCAAAAACATTTTTTTTTCTCTGAATTTCTTTTAAATATATTTTCCATTAATCCCAAAAATTGTGCGATTCTTGCCGATTTATCTTTTAGAAATTTTGGAAGCATCCCAATTGACCTTGTATCGTTTTTCTTATAGATCCCATCGTATTGAAGAACAAGCCTCTGTAACTTTCTCCCGTTTTTAATAAATGTTTTTGTTCTACGAGGTTCTACTCAACAGAAAAATACCAGATGACATTTTATGTATTAACAGGGGCCGACCCGCTATCCTGCCGGGAGGTCTGTCTGGTCCCCCTTCCTGGTTATTATGAGAACATGTTGCGTTTTATAGGGTCATTTGAATTTGCCATTGTGACAGGTTTCTAACAGATGGCGTTATAATTTCAAACCGATTTAACGACAAAATGACTTTATGATTTTAACGTTCCATCAACAAGTCATCAGAAGCTGAAAAATTAACACAAAAAGGAAATTTGGTTTCCTATTCTATCGGTGTGTCTGTTAAATGATATAGGTGTTATAATCACATATGGTTATAATTAAAAGAGCCTCGTTCAATGTAACAGGTAACGTTATCTATAGTGATGTATGTATTTTTAGTTCCTGAAAAGTAGGTAGGAAAATTCAAATAAAAAGTACATTTATCATACAATCAGCTAAAATCCTCAGGATTTATGCTACTTTTGATCGTTAGCGTGAATTTCATCATTATGTGTGATAAAAGTGATTTTTACTAATTACCTTTAATTAATATTGAAAATATTAAATATTTCAATATTTTAAAAAAATCTTTCAAATCACAGATTTTAATATCATGCTGGTATTAAGAAAAAATATTGGATTTACAAAAACATATTTCTTAAAATATGATAAAAGTTAATTTTTAAAGAAATGGAAATGAACATTTGCTATTTTTAGTGATATAACATTAAAATTTTAAGTTTAGGTAAAATATCCATCTATTGCACTTGTGAAATGTATACCGAACGCACACGTTCTAACCTGTTATGTTGTTATTTCTAAAAATCTGATAATGGGGAAAAAAATCCAATTGTATTAAACAGCAGCTAAATATTTTGGATTATTTTAGAAACCTTACTTAAAACATATTTAAAATATAATAGCGGTTTGATTAATATATGTAAAAACCACCTGTTAAAGCGCAACATTTCTTTGTTTCTGTTTAGGGATACATTTTTTTGTAAAAATATAATATATATAACAAAAAAGTGTATTCACGCATAATATTTCTCCAAAAGTGACATTTGGTAGTGGGTCAGGAGGTCAAAGTTTCATAATTATAATTATTATTTTTTTAAATATTTTTTACCTTAAAAAATTATCCCTCATTACATAGAAGATGATTTTGATAAAAAGAAGCGTTTGTAATATATGCCTTTAAATCCTTCTACAGACTATTAAATGTTGTGAAAAGTCGAATAACAAAGATGGAAAAAAGACAAAATAAATGTTTTCCAAAAATAAGTTTTTCACCAATGTTTCCATTAGAACTTCTAGAACATAAAACTGACGCTGTAATGAGAAATCGCATCGTTCCTGGGTGTATCTTCCTGTTTTATGTAAAAAAATGTAATATTCCGGACGCCAGACGCAGTATAATTCCAAATCTTCTCGAGCCATAAGGGTGGGCTGGACACCTAAATAATTTATTAGCGCACAAAACCTCTTGAAATGATCTATTAATTATCAGGAATCAAATTTAGAATATATACGAGATTAGATCATTTCCTATTTTAGAAGCTTGAGTAAAGCAGAGTAACCGTAAACAGAGGGAAATTGGGTAAAATATATATATTTTTTAACATAAATAAATTACGTTGAATTAAAGATGGAATTAAATACTTAACAATTATATTTTCAACTGCATCAAAAAATATAAAGTACTTAAAAATATATATTTTTCCCCTATCTGGTTTAAAATAATGATTGTATATTGGGGATATTTTGTTTACATTAACCATTTGTATATAATATGTGGAATTTTGAAATTGTGCAATTCTGTTACTTCATCTTTATCTTTCCAAATGGGAAATTATTTAAAAAGAAAAAGTATTTTTGATTGTGTGTTTTAGGAGGCTTCCAAGAGCTGTGTGTAAAATGGAAAAAAAAATAAAAAAAAATTCTTGTTTTTCTTATTTTTGGCAAAATCTATTTATTATTTTGTGAATTTTATTTTTTCTAACCCTGTATAATGTATAGTTCTAAGCACTGCCCTGCCTCGTGCTCACGACGGAGTCACTAGTTCACGGCTAGTGAGCCACGAAATCCAATGGGGGGGCCGTGACAGATCAGGGAAGCTGCCGGCCTGGGTCCCATACCCAGGTTCTGAGTGTACCGTCCTGATGGCGCCCCTTATCCCCTGAAACATTTGATTACATCACCCATTGTACAGCGCTATGGAACATGATGGCGCTATTTAAATCAATAATCTACATAAACCTCCCCATTATAGAACACTTGAATGTATTTTAGACAGTGGCAACTCTAGAAACAATATATAGGGGGGCACACAAGATACCACAGTCAAACTGGGGGGGGCATTAATAATTTCCACCATTAAATCATACCACTGAAAAAACATATATATATATATATATATATATATATGCACACCGATATATATATATATATATATATATATATATATATATATATAGCCAAAAGTAATGTGCTATGGAATGATACTTTTGTTATTGGACAATACAATACTTGATCATTCAACATGGGAAGCCTGAAGCCACAATTTAGTACGACTAATCCTTGAAATCCTTTAAACAACACAATATCTTAACTTTTGCACTAAATGATTTCAGGGCCTAATATTAGATCCTGCTGCTGATATATATATATATATATATATATTAGCCCCTGCTGCCCATATATATTAATATTAGTCCCTGCTGTCTATATATATATATATATATATATATATATATAAATATTATATCCTGCTGCTGATAGGAGGTATAGATTAACACACAAACCCAGCTTTGCATGTATAGCTCAATTGAAATTCACTTGTGATCTCAGCACTGAAGGTATATATCAAATAAACAGAATCAGACATACAAGTCCTGTATTTGCAGGTATACAATAATAATATATGAAATGTAGCATTGCAGGTATAGATCAAATCAATACATGGAAACAGCATTGCAGGTATTAATCAACTGAACAAGACATACAAACCCTGTATTTGCAGGTATACATAAATAATGTATGGAAACATAGCATAGCAGATATGGATCTACAGAATAACACAAAAACCCAGCTTTGCAGGTAAAGATCAATTGGAATTCACATAAAAACACGGCATTAAAGGTATATTTAAAACCCCCTAAATTACAGGCATAGATCACAGGTTGCACACCCCAAAGTCAGCCCTGGCGTCCACACTGCCCACATAGAACCTGGCCAGCACCCAGATTACACACATAAGATTTGCCATCTTTGTCCCATATACACCCTGCCTGTGCCATCTTGGTCCCCAAGGCTCAAACATCCTGCTAGTGCCATCTTTGCCCTTCCACAACTATACATCTATGATACACACAATCACATTAACTCATGCTCTCCCTCATTCAGACAATTCATCCACATATTAACTCATGCTCTCCCTCATTCAGACAACTCATCCACATATTAACTCATGCTCTCCCTCATTTAGACAATTCATCCACATATTAACTCATGCTCTCCCTCATTCAGACAACTCATCCACATATTAACTCATGCTCTTCCTCATTCAGACAATTCATCCACATATTAACTCATGCTCTCCCTCATTCAGACAACTCATCCACATATTAACTCATGCTCTCCCTCATTCAGACAATTCATCCACATATTAACTCATGCTCTCCCTCATTCGGACAATTCATCCATTTTAAGAAACTACACCCCTTGGAGCTTCAAATGAGGGGCTACATGTATTTCTAGGACAAAAGTTGAGTGCACAAATAATGATGGAATATGTCGCTTTGGCTAGAAAATGTTTTTTCTAACCATAACGACATGTTCATTTGTGTCTTGCGCACTCCAGGTTTGCACTAGAAACACATGCAGCCCCTCATTTGATGCGCCAAGGGGTGTAGTTCTTGCAAATGTGTACTTTTTGTACCATAATTTAACTTCCTACGTGAGCAGTAATGCCACGTCAAGGCTTCAACCCTAACCATTCACTCGCAGAAGCACACACCATACTTTCGATACATTCACTCACAGAAGCACACACCATTCTTTCCCCTTACAATCCCAAAGAAATGATGGTAAAGGGAGAAAAAAAACACTTTTAAAGCAAAAATAAGTTTTGCAGTAAAAATGCAAGGCGCTCCAGGGATGAGATGGTTACTCACGTACCGCACAGGCTAAATGGCTGATTTTATTAATATTTGCAGTTCATCAGGATTTCAAAAATTGCCTCCCTCTACCATTGGCTACATTTAACCCCATGATCAAAGGGATCATGGGATTAAAAATTAGTATCGGACATTTTTAAAAAGGGAATGTGACTTTTTATAGCTATATGATCACTGTGGTAACATTGGCTACCACAGTGATCATTTAGCTAGAATACTTAAACTTAGAATAAGTTAAACTACTTTATGTTTAAATAATTGTTTAAACTTTTTTTTAACATTTTATTTTTTTAACTTAATATTTGTTATTCTTTTTTTACAATCTATATACCACCTACCCCGGCGATCTGCCCCTCAAACTGAAGGGCATCACCGGGGACACACGATCCGCCCGGTGACGTCTCGCGCAATGACGCGATGACGTCACCGCGCAACTTTATTAACAACTGACAATTGTCAGTTAAAGAGGTATGGGGGCATGCTGCTTAGATGCCTGTATCTCAGGCATCTAAGCAGCTACAGACCCCCAACATATACCGTTGGAAAGGTAATTACTTCTAGTTTGAGGGGCAGATCGCCGGGGTAGGTGGTGATGGAGGTCCACAGACCTCCATCAATGTAAGGTAGTGCTAGTGACGGCATGGTGCCGTCGTTAGCACCTGACTGGGACTGCTAGCGACGGCACCATGCCGTCGTTAGCAGTCAAGGGGTTAAAGTCCCATTGCGGGACTGTCCTGGGTGACTCCAAATTCGGCGGGGGGCAAGGAAGATCCTAGGGGGGCAATTGCCCCCCCTTGCCCCCCTGTAGCGACGCCACTGATTTTAGATATGATAAATAAAACTTTTTCCCATTTCTTCCTTCTTTTAAGTTGTCCTTTAACCCCTTAAGGACAATGCAGTGTGAGCCCGTACGTTGTACAAGCTTGGTCGTGAAGGGATTAAATGGCTGAAATCCCCTGAAATGCATATAGACTTCTTTGATCCATCACTTTCTTTGCTACATTCAGGGTCCGGAAGCTCGGGGTACGTTGCCAGCTCGGAGGTACATGATTAATTACTTCTACCCCGCGTACTCCGCCATATGGATGTGGGAGGCGGCGAGCAGGACGACATATTGTGGCGTTCGGTAGAAATCTAAAGAAATCACATCTGTTTTTGGAAATCACGCAAATCACTGTTCCGTGGAGATTTCATGCATTGTTCTTCAAAAAATGATACAGAAATTAATGAAACGGCTACATTGTTAAACGTCACAAAGGCTGTCGAAAACTTTTCTTTTGTGTCCTTTTTTTTTAGAATTTGCCCTTTTCTGGCTGTTTAATTATTTTTACTAACGGAGCGAATACGCGGCGCGGCTTTGTCGGATCCTTTACCATTTTGTCGTCTGATTTTTGTTTTGATACAGGAAAACGCAAAGTGATTTCTTTATTTGTCGTGTTTTAGATTGTTTCGTTCTGTTATCTGTGATGAAGCGGATTCTATTAATGAGGTTTATGGAGTAATAAACAGACTGTATACAAAATGTAGCAAAATTCGGAAAGTTAGTCACGGCTATAGTGTTATAGACTTTAAAGGGGATCTCCCGTCTATTTTTAATTCCTAGCATCAGATTAAAAATATTTTTTCAAAAATATCGCTATTGCCTGTGGGGAGCAATAGAATTGCTCAGTCTTAATCACCAAGTCGCACACTTTCACTAATCAAACTCTATGGAGGAATGGACTTCATTAGCATCGCCATAAAGCATCAACTCAGTCACATGACTGACAACAATGGTGGTCTCCAGGTATATACACAAAACCACAAAAGGTGACCAACAGACAAAGAAAAAGAGAGAATCGCAGGAAATATTCATTTATTGATTCCATTTGCAAAAAAAGTGAAAAATATTTGTTATTTTTGAAATTCCACATTATGAGATTTTAATAAAGTTATGAGAAGATCTTGTTTAACGGCTTTCCGCCAAGTCCCTGGATCGCCCGGCCGCACCGTGACGCCGTGAACTGATCACAGCTGCTGATCCGTCTGTCAGTTACCGTCTTCGAAGCTGCTGCTCTGACAGCAAGAATGAAACCGCATCGAGCTCATGGGATCAGACACGTAACCTGTAAAAATACAGAGAGGGGGAAATGAACTGATGTGAGGGGCCTGCAAACTATAATAAAAAGGGGGGGGAGAGAGAAAGAGAGAGAGGAGGAGGGAGAGAGGGGAGGAAGGAGAGAGAGAAGGAGAGAGTGGGGTGTATGATGGAAACATTTAAATCATAAAGGTATTTAACAAAGGAGGAGAAAAGTTACAACAAGAGACCAGAATCTAACACTAGAGGATCAGATACTAAGATAGAATGGAAGGAAGTTTTACCCAAGAGGGTAGTAGATAAGCTAAACAGCCTCCAAGCAGAAGTGGTAGAGGCTAATACATTGAGCGGATTTTAACATGCATGGGATAGACATATGGCTATATGACTAGATGGGGGCCGATCTGCCAGCAGGTTCTGGGTTTCTATGTGGCAGCCTGAAAAATAACGTCCAAACTAACTACAAGCTGTCGGCACATTCTAGCCGCACCGTGGGAGATTCCTCGATACAATAGATATGGGCATTGGGATTAAAAGCCTTGAAACTTTGTTTCTGGGGTTCTATGTGTGAGCAGCGGCCGACGGGTTAATTCTGTGAATCCTTTGGAATCCATCAGCAAAGCCGTGGGTGCAAATGTCCAAATCCCCAAACATTACTGCCGGCCGACTGTGCCCCCAACAGGTAGACTTCATCTCTATTGCTGGAAGTCACCAAAGTTCATGAAAGGAGTGGATAACTTAGACGTTACAAGCTGTTTGCTCTGAGTGGCCGGGACTGTCTCGCCTGCTTCCAGACACTCATCAGGTGTAGACAGCCGCTCACCCCCTCGTTACTACGATCAATAAAGAGAATTCGATCCCTTCTATTGATCTGGAGTCCCTCGAATTAAGTGTCCTTCAGAAGCCAAAGCTCCGTATCGATAGGAGATCACTGGAGTTTATTAGCTCTTTAACTCATTACATAGATGGAAATTAAAAATATATATTAAAAAATCTGGTTACTTTTATCCTCGAAAGGGAACTTTGTTTCTATGTAGAAAGGTTTTTTTAATCTTTAATGCCCTTTAAAAAAATGACTTTTTCTGCTGTATTGAAATTATGGATACGAAAGCCGATTCCCCGTTATTTTGGCCCATTTTGTCCGCAACGTACCATTTTTGTCGATTGAAGGGTACTGGAAAGATTTCTTCATTTCTTCTAAAGACAGACCATGTGCCGAAGTTTGATCGGAGCTACAAGATATTAAAAAAAACATTATTTTTATTATTATTTCTATGCCCCGGAACGCCATGAATAATAAAGTCAGGTTCATCGTAAATTTAAAATATCAGTAAAAAAAAATAATAAAAATCTCTCTTTTCGTTGTCAGAGTGATATTTGAGACAATGTTTCCAATGTCTTTGTCCCCAAATTTGCGCGACATGTCACTGAAACGTGAAGCGGGGCCTCTGGCGATAACCGGAGAGTCCGGAACGAGGACATTTTCATGATAACGTCTCCTGAGCTACAGACTGAAGACATAAAAGTGGAAAAAATCATACAGAATTCGGGAAATAAAATGTTTGGTGAGAGGAGGTAAAATATTACTGCGGAGAATGATATTCTTGGCCCGCAGAACTATTACACCACGAGGTTCATAGAGTTATTGGGAGACTTCTGAGGTCTTGTGTGATCTCGCATATGAGCGCAGGCCGGTAAAAGGTATCATTAGCTTCTTTAGACCGTATTCAAAGAAACACATTGCTTGTACGTTGTTATCAGCACAAAGCCCCCATTAAATATGTAGCAGTCATTCTACGCCGCTGCCTGTTGTCCGGGCTGCGTGAATATTTTATCGGCGATGGCGTTCGAGGTCTTCTTCCCGGTGATGGTAGGATGGCCGGCGGTGCTGGATGTTTTCTCCGGGGTAGTTTGCAGGTAAGACGAAGATTTATCTCAATCTCACTCAAGCCTCTAGAGTGCCGGGGGTGGGGGGGGGGATATATGAAATTGTGACGCCCCGAGAGCCCAGGCGGAGTGTGAGACGGCATACCGCGTGCAGATAATGGCTCCTAGTACATTACGGCACTCAGGGAATAGGGCGTTTGATGGGGTCTCATACATGACAGGTAAGAACATTTTCTAGGGAAAAACATGCAGCGTCACAAGCTTTTTAGCGACAACCAGCTACTAGAAGTAGATCGTACATTTAGATTATATCTGAGGTTGGTAGATAAGTGGAACAGCCTCCCAGCAGAAGTGGTAGAGGGTAATACAGTGAGGGTATCAAACATGCATGGGATAGACGTACGGCTCCTGAATCTAAGACGAGACCAACGACTGATTAAGGTTTGAGTCTTTACAGCAGGAGAAACGGGCAACTAGACGGGGGCCGGAATGGGGGCCGATCTGCCGGCAGGTTCTAGGTTTCTATGTTTCTTACTGTGTATTCAGCCTTATGTCTATCCCATGCATGTTTAATACCCTCACTGTATTACCCTCTACCACTACTGGGAAGCTGTTCCATTTACCCACCACTGTTTTCATATTTAATCTATGCCTTTAGCTCCCAAGGCTCAGCCCTTCATAATGCATAACGACGTTGGAAAAATATTCAACTCTTATAAAGGAATAAAATGATTGTCTGGATTTCCGGGCTGCAATGATTAGATTTGGAGAAGTGACCCATATATATTTTTAATGCTCTTTAGGATAAGCGCAGCCTCGCGTTTCATGAAAAGATTGAAAAGTCAAGGCAGGCGACGCTTCGGTGGTTATTGTAACTTCTTCCCCAAAGTAATGTTTTCTCAATGTCAAAAGCATAAGGAAAAAAAAAACATTGGAAAGTTGATTTTGTTAGAAAATACCGAGCGGCGACAGAAATGTATTCCGGGGTCCATTCAGAGAATTTGATGCTCTTTGTTGGGAGACACCAAGGGCTATTGAGTTTAAATGCTCCATAAAACCTGATGTGCCCATTGGGCTAATGCGGCTCCTGCTCCGCCTGCGTCTGCCGATAATGCCGACAGTGACCTTGTGGGATGAAACGGCATCAGCCGCGGCGTTAATATTCATTTCAATAATAAAAACGCTTTAACCCCTTAAGGACAATGGGCGGTCCCTAAACCCATTGAAAACAATGTATTTTGAGGCCGTACATGTACGGGCTTTGTCATTAAGTGGTTAATAAACATAGTATTTGAAAGTGTAGAAGACCAAATTTTACCGTCTGCAACATATCGTATATTAATGTCACGCGGTAACACAATATCACAGCGAGCATCACAATGTACTGCATAATAATAATCATAATAATAATCATATGTAATATCAACATACTACTACTACTGCTACTAATAATGTATAATAATATCAATAATGCATAGTAATATAATACTAATAATACTAATAATCATAATAATCTATATAATATGACTATACTACTACTACTACTAAAAATAAAAATAATATATATAATATCAATATATTACTACTACTACTAATAATGTATAATAATATCAATAATGCATAGTAATATAATACTAATAATCATAATATTAATATATATAATATCACTATACTACTACTAATAATAATAATATATATATTATCAATATACTACTACTACTACTAATGTATAATAATATAATCAATGTATAATAATAATCATAATAATAATATAATATTACTACTAATAATCATAATACATATATATATATCACTTGAGAGCTAAAGGCAATATACTATCAATATACTACTACTACTACTAATAATAATAATATAGAATAATAGCAATAATGCATAATAATCATAATAATAATATAATACTACTACTACTAATAATTATAATAATAATAATATATATCAATATAATACTACTACTACTACTATTACTACTACTACTACTAATGTATAATAATAATATCAATAATGCATAATAATAATAGTATATAATATCAATATACTACTACTACTACTACTAATATCAATATAATAATACTAATACTACTACTAATGGTACTACTATTACTTCTAATGGTACTACTAATAATGTATAATACTACTACTACTGCTACAACTACTACTAATAATAATGATACTACTAGTAGTACTTCTAATAATGTATAATAATGATATATAATATCAATGTAATACTACTACTACTAACAATGATACTAATACTACTACTGTCAGTAATGCTAACACTACTACTAATAATGTATAATAATAATAATCATAATATAATAGGCTGTGCCAGATGGCCAGTCCAGGCCTGATCACAGCTCAGATCCCTGCTTGAATACAGGTGACATCATTCTAAAACCTGGCAGCATAATAGTTATAACCTTGGCAGCCCCAAAACGGCAGAATAAGTTTTGTACCCTGATGAAAAACACGTTAGAACTTTGTGTGCCTCATCCATTTTTCTAAAACCTTAAAAATTTGAGGGAAAAAATCCATTAGAGTTATTTTTAATGATTTATTTTAAAAAGGAAAGCAATGAAAGCAAAGTAAGGTGTTATGGCCCTATTGATTGTATTACCATGCAAATATCTCTGCAGTGAGTTCCAGCGAGTCGGGGTAAAATATTATTTAAGATTATTATACATCAAATATCTTCTCGTCACAACATTCAGGAGCGAGTTTCTGTTTTATATTTTGTTGAAATCAAAAGTCACGTGATTTGCATAATCTGCTAGACTAACAAAAAAAGAACCTCCTGCTTCTTGTTCACTTATTATAAGAGAGGGATTTATGAGAGATTTCTGATTTCAATGTTTCTTGTATATAGTGTCGGCTTTATGTATTTTTTTCTTAGTTGTTTTAAAAAAGTTTCACCCTGAAAAAAATACAAAATTGTCATATTTTTGAAGTCCTTTCACCGACTTTGAAGGGCAAAAAAGAAACTCATTAAATATCCAGAAAGAGTTTGGACCGATCCGGCTTTTACTTGGATAAAATGTTTTTTTTTTTTTTAGGTTAAAGACGCCTACCTTTTATGGCATTGTTTTTAATCGATTCATTCTTTTATTTTTTTTTGTTTTTTTTTTCATTTTAAATATAGGAAGTTATATAAATTCACTAGGAAATAAATAAATAACATTTGTAACTATGCTACACCTTAATTCCACCTTTTTCAAAGAGAGATAGATAGAGAGAGAGAGAGAGAGAGAGAGAGAGAGAGAGAGAGAAGGATGGAGAGAGTGCGAAAGGAAGAGTAAGATTGAGAGAAAGAAAGAGAAACACAGAGAGAGAGAGAGAGAGAGAGAGAGAGAGAGAGAGAGAGAGATAGAAAGAGAGGGAGAGAGAGAGAGAGAGAAGGATGGAGAGAGCTTGAAAGGGAGAGAAAGATTGAGAGAAAGAAAGAGAAACACAGAGGGGGGAAGAGAGCAATAGAAAGGAAGAGTGAGATAGAGAGAGGTAGAGAGAGAGATAAACAGAGAGAGAGAGAAAAGAGAAAAAGAGAGAGGGGGCGAGAGAAAGATAAAGAGAAAAAGAGAGAGAGAAAGAGAGAGAGAGAGAGAAAGAAAGAGAGAGAGTGAGAAAGAAAGAGAGAGAGAGAGAGAGAGGGAGGGAGAGGTGAAGGAAAAGGAAGATGGGGAAAAGGGGGGATGGGGAAAAAGGGGGATTCAGAAAAGAGGGACAGAGAGAAAAACAGAAAAAGAAAGAGAGAAACCGAGAGACACAGAAATAAGGATAAAAGGAAGTGTAAACAGCAGCAGAGACATAAAAAGAAGAGACAGTCAAATAAAAGACAATAAAAGAGAGACATGGATTTAAAAAAGATTGAATATTAAGAGGCGGCGCGACGAAGGCGCAGAGAGGCAAATAAAATGCGAAACGGATGACTAATAAGGGAATAAATGCAGCGCAGAGAACTTTAGGGGTTAATACCGAGAGACAGCATGAAAACACTGGGGAGAGCAGTAAAGCAAAGACGCCGCGGGGTTATAGACAGGCCGGGGGGGAACCGAGGGGGATCCGGGCTGGAGGTTCTAGACTCAGATCTCACTTCGTTCCATTTTAATAAGACGGGTCGTTTTTTTTTTTGTTTTTTTTAATAAAATTGATATTTCAGAGGCGTTCGTCACAACCGGATTCTAAACTTATTCATTCTTTTAAGATCAAAACACGAGCCGTCTGGGGAATTTCAGATTTAATTATGTGGAGAGAATAAACAGGAGCGAACGCTGAATAATTGATTATGTGAGCATTCCGAACACCGCAGGTAGAAATTAATAACCAGATAATTTCACAGGAAATT
Organism: Sceloporus occidentalis; assembly: GCA_023333645.1. NCBI lineage: Eukaryota > Metazoa > Chordata > Lepidosauria > Squamata > Phrynosomatidae > Sceloporus > Sceloporus occidentalis. Next base: position 1,021,078 of record JALMGF010000190.1, read on the forward strand.
GTCCGACCCCAGAGACGTTCCCTCCAAATAACCCCGTGTTTTGTTTTTTTATAACAAACACACTCCGCTCCGATGGCCGCTGCGGGCGGTTTTATTTATATATTTATTTATTTAGGTTTTTGGCGGTTTTGGGGTAGTCAAGCGGTAAATGATTTTTTTTAAAAAAAGCTCTTTTAAATAAACATATACGGCGATTATAAGCGTTCCTGAGAATTATAAAACGGACGTGTTTGTCTCGCATTGAGCGCAGAAAATGATTAGCAATAAAAACCTGAGAATGTTACAGAAGTTCATTATTAATGCAAAACCAGAGAATTTGGGGTCATTTCATGACTCCCCATTTGGTTACGGTAATAGATAATGGGGTGAAATAAGTCCCAAAGTTGGAACAGGGATAATGGTAAAGAGACGCTATGCCCATACATTCATAGAGTCAGAGTAAAGTTACACTTTGTTGGCATAGCTCCCAACAGTCTCGGTCTTTGTGGGACAGTCCAATTTTCAGGCACTGTCCCTCTTTTTGCGAGAGGTGGGGATATTTTGTGATCTTTTGTGTTATGAAGTTTGCCATTTGCTTCATGCCATCCACTTACCTCTGTGACCAAACTGAGTATGACCTGGCGTTTAAGGCATATTCTAGCTCAAATCGAGTGCGCAGCGCGGCAACGTGACTGCGACCGGGCCCCCCGCGGCCCACCAGGCAATCCGAGGAGGCTGAAGGTGATAGAGAACCACTGCTATTACTAGAGGCTGGAGACATCAACTACAAGGAGAGAAAGACATATGCAGGATTAGCACCAAGAACTGTTATACATCATAACATCTCACACAAGGTGTGGACGCCATATACATCCTGTACCCAGCCTCACATCACACACTTCCTGTACCCAGCCTCACATCACACACTTCCTGTACCCAGCCTCACATCACACACTTCCTGTACCCAGCCTCACATCACACACTTCCTGTACCCAGCCTCACATCACACACTTCCTGTACCCAGCCTCACATCACACACTTCCTGTACCCAGCCTCACATCACATACTTCCTGTACCCAGCCAGACATCACATACTTCCTGTACCCAGCCAGACATCACACCTCCCCCGGGTTAGCCCCCCCATATTAAATTTTTTTACAAAAGATCATGGCATTTGTTAGATCTTTGTTAGATCAGGTTTGATCAACTGTTTTTTTCGTTAGATCTACTCTAAAATAGGCAATATTAACAATCTTTTTCAGGGGGGGCTAACCCGTAGCCAGCCCCCCCTCAACAAAAATTTCAACAAAATGTTACTGATTATGATAGCTCTACGTTAGATCAGGTTTGATCAGACAAAATTTTTTTTAGATCTAGTCTAATTACTGAGATATTGCATATTTAATGAGGGGGGGCTGGCCCCCCCTCAACTGAAATTTGGATTTTTTTTTATGGATCTTGGTAGATATTCGTTAGATCAACTGTTTTTTTCGTTAGATCTACCACGCAGGAGGCGGTATTCACAATCCTATTTTGTGTGCGGGGGATGGGTACACATAGGGTCTGGTCCCCCCTCAACTGAAATTTGGATTTTTTTTTATGGATCTTGGTAGATATTCGTTAGATCAACTGTTTTTTTTCGTTAGATCTACCACGCAGGAGGCGGTATTCACAATCCTATTTTGTGTGCGGGGGATGGGTACACATAGGGTCTGGCCCCCGCTCAACTGAAATTTGGATTTTTTTTTATGGATCTTGGTAGAGATTCGTTAGATCAGGTTAGATCAACTGTTTTTTTCGTTAGATCTACCACGCAGGAGGCGGTATTCACAATCCTATTTTGTGTGCGGGGGATGGGTACACATAGGGTCTGGCCCCCCTCAACTGAAATTTGGATTTTTTTTTATGGATCTTGGTAGATATTCGTTAGATCAGGTTAGATCAACAGTTTTTCTCGTTAGATCTACCACGCAGGGGGCGGTATTCACAATCCTATTTTGTGTGCGGGTAATGGGTATACATAGGGGCTGAAAAAATGCATGTACACAGACCTAAACAAAAAGGATCAGTTTTCTGTTTTTTTTTTAATAAACAGTTTAATTAGTATAATAAAACTAAATATTAAAGTTATTTGCATGGTCTAAAACACAACTAAGTAAATACTGAAGAAAAAAATGTGCAGTGCTTTTACAACAATGTCTAAAAAAAATCCAAATTTCAGTTGAGGGGGGGCCAGCCCCTATGTGTACCCATCCCCCTCACACAAAATAGGATTGTGAATACCGCCTCCTGCGTGGTAGATCTAACAAAAAAAACTGTTGATCTAACCTGATCTAACGAATATCTACCAAGATCCATTAAAAAAAATAAAAATTTCAGTTGAGGGGGGGCCAGACCCTATGTATACCCATTACCCGCACACAAAATAGGATTGTGAATACCGCCTCCTGCCTGGTAGATCTAACGAGAAAAACTGTTGATCTAACCTGATCTAACGAATATCTACCAAGATCCATTAAAAAAAATAAAAATTTCAGTTGAGGGGGGGCCAGACCCTATGTGTACCCATCCCCCGCACACAAAATAGGATTGTGAATACCGCCTCCTGCGTGGTAGATCTAACGAAAAAAACAGTTGATCTAACCTGATCTAACGAATATCTACCAAGATCCATAAAAAAAAATCCAAATTTCAGTTGAGGGGGGGCCAGCCCCCCCTCATTAAATATGCAATATCTCAGTAATTAGACTAGATCTAACAAAAATTTTGTCTGATCAAACCTGATCTAACGTAGAGCTATCATAATCAGTAACATTTTGTTGAAATTTTTGTTGAGGGGGGGCTGGCTACGGGTTAGCCCCCCCTGAAAAAGATAGTTAATATTGCTTATTTTAGAGTAGATCTAACGAAAAAAACAGTTGATCAAACCTGATCTAACAAAGATCTAACAAATGCCATGATCTTTTGTAAAAAAATTTATTATGGGGGGGCTAACCCGGGGGAGGTAGACATCACATACTTCCTGTACCCAGCCTCACATCACACACTTCCTGTACCCAGCCGGACATCACATACTTCCTGTACCCAGCCGGACATTACATACTTCCTGTACCCAGCCGGACATCACATACTTCCTGTACCCAGTTGGACATCACATACTTCCTGTACCCGGCAGGACATCACATACTTCCTGTACCCAGCCGGACATCACATACTTCCTGTACCCAGCCGGACATCACATACTTCCTGTACCCAGCCTGACATCACATACTTCCTGTACCCAGCCTGACATCACATACTTCCGGTACCCGGCAGGACATCACATACTTCCTGTACCCAGCCTGACATCACATACTTCCTGTACCCAGCCAGACATCACATACTTCCTGTACCCAGCCAGACATCACATACTTCCTGTACCCAGTCGGACATCACATACTTCCTGTACCCAGCCAGACATCACATACTTCCTGTACCCGGCAGGACATCACATACTTCCTGTACCCAGCCTGACATCTCATACTTCCTGCACCCAGCCAGACATCACATACTTCCTGTACCCAGCCGAACATCACATACTTCCTGTACCCAGCCTGACATCACATACTTCCTGTACCCAGTCGGACATCACATACTTCCTGTACCCAGCCGGACATCACATACTTCCTGCACCCAGCCGGACATCACATACTTCCTGTACCCAGCCGGACATCACATACTTCCTGTACCCAGCCTGACATCACATACTTCCTGTACCCAGCCTGACATCACATACTTCCTGTACCCAGCCTGACATCACATACTTTCTGTACCCAGCCAGACATCACATACTTCCTGTACCCAGTCGGACATCACATACTTCCTGTACCCAGCCAGACATCCCATACTTCCTGTACCCAGCCAGACATCACATACTTCCTGTACCCAGCCGGACATCACATACTTCCTGTACCCAGCCAGACATCACATACTTCCTGTACCCAGCCGGACATCACATACTTCCTGTACCCAGCCAGACATCACATACTTCCTGTACCCAGCAGGAAATCACATACTTCCTGTACCCAGCCAGACATCACATACTTCCTGTACCCAGCAGGAAATCACATGCTTCCTGTACCTAGAAGGACAATTTGAAATGACATATTCCTTTCACTCGGCATTAAACATTAAGTGAGAATTTAAAAAAAAGAAAGAATAAAAAGCTATAGTGACAATAAAATTTGATAATATTGAACCCTCTTTTTTTCTGAGTTTCCTGTACATAACTGTGTTTTATGTCATTCATTCATATAATGGAACTAATTAATCTATTATAAATAATGATGAATTGTCTACATTATATGTATTTATCTGACTCCCCGCCCCCAACCACGCCTCTAACCACACCCCCTGACATATGGTCTTGTGAATATTGAGTAGACAGTAAAACTGGTTATATTTAGATACCTCGATGTTGCAGAGACATGCCTCGAGATTCGTCACGACTTCGGAGAATTCCGGCCTCCCCTGGAAATTCAGAACATTCTTAGTGAATACATTATATCCCCAATATTACTCTATTATTTATTGCGCAACGAGCATGCAACAATATCACGCTGTCTCATTTCCAAATTGAGGAATATTAACACAACTAGATTGTTAAAATGTTAAAAGACATGTATCCATAGTATCCATCAGAAATAAAGTTGTTTGGTCTGAGATATAAACAGACCAAAAATAATCTATATTCCATTACAGTATTTTTATTATGCCGTGGACTATAGAAAGTAAATGCAGTTGGACGGAAAGTTGATTTTTTTTTTTTTTTGCGGTAGATGTCATGGAAACCTCCTTGGTAACTCCCAAGGGAGAAAACATAGCCCCATTCGGCCCATGTAGTCTACCTATTTTTCCCACTGTAACGACTCAAACCTTAATCAGTCGTTGGTCTCGTCTTAGATCCAGGAGCTGTATGCAGGGGCGGGCTGGGCCAGGGGGCAATTGCCCCCCAGGCCGCCCTGAATCCGGGCTGGTGGGCCAGCCGGATGGGCGGCAGACGGATATTCAACGCAGCCGCTTAGTTTGCGGCTGGATTGAATGCGGCCGTCATGCCGGTAGCGTACCTGGCGGGGGGCGGCCCGCCCCGGCTGCCGCTCATCTGAGGGGTGCCGGCGTGGCAACTGTGGCTGTGCGTCAGGACTTGTGCGCCAGGATTTGAGAAAAACACTGAAGTCACGCCCACCATCTTCCGCACCGGAAGGACAGGACACAGAAGAAGAGGAAGAACGAAGAGGAGGAGGAAAAGTGACAGTGACAGAAGAAAGGTAGGACAAGATTCAGGAAGAGTGGATAGTGTGTGAGAGTGATGGGTGTTATGCTGAATGTTTGTGAATGAGGGTTTCAGATAGCATGGATGTGTAAGCATGGCATAGGGAGGCTGTAATCACATTCCTTTCATGCCCAGATTCCAGCATATACTGGCTGCCTAGGCATGATAGGAGTGTGATTGCTGTTATCAATTTTTTTTTTGGTCCAACTTTGGTGTGTAAACAACACTTTTATTGGACAGAATAATTATATATATATATTATATTTCAAACAGCAATCACACTCTTATCATGCTAAGTCAGCCAGCACATGCTAGAACCTGGGCATGATAGGATTGTGATTGCTGTTAATTATATATATATATATATATATATATATATATATATATATATATATATATATATATATAAATTAATTAATATTGTTGTTGATTTTTTTTTTAATTTTGGTGAGTTACTTTTAATAAAGTATTTTAAAGTTTTTGGGGTTTTTTTTTTTGGTTTTGGCCAAGTGAATGCTGAATTTTCAGTTTAGGTCCAGAATTTTCATTTCGGTGCATCCCTACTATATACTAAGCCAGTCACTGACGTGGTAGGCCTACACCACATCAATGTTTGGCTTAGTATATAGTGATAGGGGTTGTAGTGCAGTATTGTCAGTGTCTGGCTCAATGTATAGTGATAGGCACGCATTGACGTCAATGTGTGCCTCAGTATATAATAGTTATGCTGTACCCCTGTCAATGTGTGCCTCAGTATATAATAGTTATGCTGTACCCCTGTCAATGTTTGCCTCAGTATATAATAGTTATGCTGTACCCCTGTCAATGTGTGCCTCAGTATGTAATAGTTATGCTGTACCCCTGTCAATGTTTGCCTAACCATAGAAACTCTGCAGTTTTAAAGTGTGTGTGTGTGGGGGGGGTGCCACATACAGGATCTGCCACAGGTGCCAAATACTCTCGGTACGCCCCTGCATCATGCGGCAGTCAGACCCAATGGCTGTGCCTCAGCTCTTTGTCCCACATCTTAAAAGGGGCGGGATGAAGAGCTGAGGCACAGCCATTGGGCGGTGCGGTGCGTGCACGCAGGCCGCTTTGATTTCACTAGGCGCCGGTGGAGTGACTGCCGCACGACAGCCGCTTTCAATGTTGCTCGCAGCCGCTTTGGTGGCGCAATGGGCCAGTTGACTAGAATTGCCCCCCAGGCCTTGGGCTGCCAGCCCTCCCCTGGCCGTATGTCTATCCCATGCATGTTTAATACCCTCACTCTATTGCCCTCTACCACCTCTGCTGGGAGGCTGTTCCACTTATCTATCACCCACTCACTAAAGTAAAGCTTCCTTACATTCCATCTCAGTCTCTGACCCTCTAGTCAAAATGGAAAATAGCACAGGAATTATGCCTTTCCGCTAGTAGGTCCTGACCTTGTGTTCTCTTTATTAACACTGAAAGACAATCAGAGGCTGCGGTTTTTTATGTTATTCCAGTCCATACAAAGTTTCTCATCATCAGCCGTCAAATAGGAAAGCGCAGAGCGATCTGTCCGGAACGAAAAATATAAAGAGCAAAGAGAAACGGGGGAAAGAAAATTGTGTGGAAATAGCAACAAGGTTTCTTCTGCGATTGTTCGGTTGTCATCGGAATTCCGGCTGAGGCTCAGGTGGCCTCAGAACACTTTTATCTTTCAATGAAGTTTTATGGATGGGGACCAGAGAACCTTTATTAAAAAATAAGTAATAAAATTGGTGTGAAGGCGATGGTTTTAGTGGACGGTTAGGACCGGCTTTCAGGTCAGTCATCTCCTGGATATGGTATAAAGGTTATAAGCAGTCAAATTCCATGGAACTAGATACAAAAGCTCTGTGTATAGTGGTGGCACTTTAGCCGAAGTAATTAACATGGCGCCATATTTTCTATCATGACCCCTGAAGTAAGTTGATTGACCACCTAGTGGAGGACGGGCATCTTTCGTCTCTCCAGCTCCAGGATGTGGGACCTTCTGACTGACCATGAGATAAAAGTTACCTGCCCCAGTACCATGGGACCAGAGAAAGGAATCGGTTAAACAATGGACATTAAGAACTGATACAACCTCAAGATTCCGATGGAGTCAAGTGGAGGATCTTGGGTATTGTGCACGCCAACTGTGTACCAACTATGGTGGAGGATGAGGGATGTCTTTAGGTCTTTGGGGAATCACTTAATACTCATCATAAAAAAGGCTCTGGGAACACAGTTTCAATTCTAACGATAATAATATAATTATAGTGTAGTTATTGCCAGGAGTGAGGAATAGTATCGACGGCAGAGGTGACCTGACAGTTACTCAGCACCCTGATGTCCAAGTATCCGAGGCTCTCAGAGCCATCAGTGGTCACCTAACATGACCCTGAGTTTACAGCACGGCAGCTCGTATGTGACGGCTTCCCGCGAGGGACGGCTTCATGTAACGAGACAGCTTTGTTCTTGTGATTTTAGTTCGTTTTATTTTTTTCTAGAACATAAAGCTATGGGTCGTTGTCACTTAATTGTTTGTTAGGGAATAATTGTTAAGTGCAATAAAGATTGATAACGGCACAAACCCAACGTGTAGACCGTACACCGAGACACAAGAAGTGTTACAGAGAGTTATCATGAAGCAGAATTCCAAACGGAAAGTCGTCGTCTCATAAGGTGCTTCTCTTATCAGATTAGCTTTTTGGTGTCATTAGTAGAACCTACAAAGACGTTAACAATAGCCAAACCTTAATTATCACGGCTGGTGATATAATGTCAATATCCATCAATATTATCTACGAGTTATTTAAATTTACAAAGAAAAAGAAAAAAAAGAGCTTTCAAGAACCTCACTAAATACTGAAGACTTTATGTCTGCATTTCACCCAAATATCGTCAGCCTCCATCAATGATAAAGCGTTCCTTCCACTTGACGGCCTCGGGTTCTAGCAGCTAAATAATACCGTTTCCAGCTGTGTTTACGGATTTTGGTTTAACGGTACACAAAAATCTCATCAAATTTGAATTAAGAGAGAATCAGACTGTTAGGTTAACGCGCGGCGGTTTCCAAGCCGCGGCTCTCGAAAAGCCTTAAGAGTTTAGATTTATGGAGAAACTCCATTAACGGCATCCACCAAGATGCTTTCCAAGATCCGCACCGGCTGAAGGAACGATATTTCTCAAAGACGTTGACTGGAAAAGCCCAAAAGATCCTTTTTTTCTAAATTATGATCAAAACTGCATTGAAATTGGATTTGTTTTTTAATCCTGATTCATTTAAAAAAAAAGATTCCTACAGGACGTCACTAGAGCGCCCCCCTGTTTACTCCGATTGTATGTGATCATATATAACATACTCTCAGAGCAAAGAGACAGACGGGACAATTAGGGGAGTCGCAGAACTTGACCGGCGCATGTACAGGGAAAAAGAAGAGGGTGGCAGAGTGATGCACGGCCCCTGATCTCAGATACTGGGTGGCTTGACGAGAGTAATGAGAGTGGGAGCTGGAAAGGGGGAATTTCGTTCTGCGTCTTCAGCTTGTTGGTTCACACAGATGCACTAGTAATTATTTAGTGCACAAATGAATGATAGTTTGTTGAATATGATATATTCAGGGCACTTCTATACACTTTTCTTTTTATGAAATTACGCATTTTTTTTTTGTTAAGTGTTTGGCTCTTTTTAAACGTTCTTTTCAGGACTTGAGGGCATCACTTGACAAGGTTGAGTTTTCTTCCACAGTCTGCACCTTTGGGATGCCAAGGTGGGGGGCAGTGATTTCTCATTGTTCAATCTCCTGGTACTCAAAGGGTGCTTGGGCAGACCTCATTGCCAGTAGTTATAACTAGGGCTTTTTTTTAAAAAATTTTTTTTCAAAACCTCCATCCAATAGGGCAGGGATGGAGGAAGAGACATACGGGGGTCTTTGTCTCTCCAAAGGGTAATTGTTGGTTCCCTTTGATTAAAAAAGGAGTTCCCTCTGTTCTTTTTAAAAAATATTTATAATTATATATAGATTGTAGGGAGCATTTTTCTTTTGGTTTACATTTTGTAAGTTTCAGGCGAGGGCATGTTCTTGCTTAACCCAAATGTGCTTGTACGCACTTGAGAACAACTCATAACGTAGGAGTGGACAGCGGACTTATTCACATCCGATCAGTCAAGTAAACCCTTAACCTGACCACTCAACATTTTGGTGAAAACACTTAATTGAGCGTGCATGTGTCCACTCGTGTAATTATAGTAAGTATACTTACTTTTTATCACTTTAACCCCTTAATGACAAAGCCCGTACATGTACGGGCTCAAAAAGCATTGTTTTCAATGGGTTTAGGGGCCGCCCATTGTCCTTAAGGGGTTAATGGTCAAAGAAAGGGGTCAACATGACAGCTTTACTTAATATTTTACGTATCAATGTACTTATAAATTATACTATTTAGAAATATTATTTTTATAGTTTCCTTCATGTCAAAATAGTTTCCAAAACAGGAGACTAAATAATTACTATATATTTTTATGTATTTTTACAGGAGTCGTTACTCCGAAGTATAAATCAGGAAAGATAATAACGATGAATGAAACCATCCCTGTCTTATGATTCAGGAATTCCCGGAAGATCCCAAAGATCCCTTTCTCTGTCAACATCCCCAAATCTATTTTTTTAAGGGATATCCAACCCAACGTCCCGGCTTCCCTGACCCATGGAAGACCGCATTTCAAGGATGGCAAAATCCCACTGCCGTCTGTCGGGAGATGAGTTGTGTTACCAGCAAAGCTATTTTATTTGCCTAAAATGTCGGCTGATCCAGCTGCCGCCGCTCTGCCGGCCCTCTGCCTCGGGACACACGCGGCAAACTAACGAGATGGATTCCCTTTCAAACAGTTTCCGAGGTATAGGTAGAGATTCCAGAGACTTTAATCCGAGCGGCAGCTGGAAAGGTGAACGTTCCACCGATTTACACAAACTGTCACAATGTAACAAAGGTAAGAGTCTGATAGAAACCTCTCTAATCCTCCAATATCTGCTATCCGGCTAATTCTTTCCGCCAGCTGCGAATGATAAAAAAAATGAAGATCCGCCGGATCAGACGGCTTTGACTTTCTTTGACTTGCTTGCGTCGTAGTAAATAATTAGGTATTTTTTGCAGTCTACAAGATGTTTGCTACATTGTATAGTTAGGGATATGCAAATGTCTCACAATTACCGAAACATAACTTTTAATAAAAGTTTACATTTCCATTTTTTTTTTACATTGTAGAGTTAAATAAAAACTAGTTCCGTATGTAGTTATAATATCATTATGTTGGAAGTGGGCGGTTTAATATTTGGGGTACAGGAGTCTTATTAGGTTAAACCACAAAATTGTATAAAAAGTGATTATTATGCCGGAATCATTATTCCAGGGTACCTTTTGTCTGGGAATAAGCGCAATTCCTATAATAAAACACAACAGCAATTTATTTACCCCATGGAAGGCGCCCACAGCTACAGCCTACTCTGGTCTTCCCAAAAAACAGCAGCACTTCACCAGGCCCAGACTTGCCATAGGGCATTCCGGGCACGGGCCAGGTGGGCTGCTAGCTGACAATGCCCCATACTCACTCAATCTGTACATATCCAGCCGTCGGCTGCACTTATATCCGTTGGGGGCAACTGGGATTAAAGAATGGGGCAGCCTCTCCATCCCCAGTACGGACCTAGAAAGCACCCAGACTCTGATAGACAGAGTTGGGTCAAAAGCTGGAAAAGAACCCTAAAATCTTTGCCTGCTTTGGCAGAAACGTCAACATTTTATACCAAGATATTACGATGCACGTAACGTGTCCTAAAACATTGGACATTGCGACATCATGAAAGGTCACGTTAATTAAACGTCAACCGAATGACCCTCCATCTAGTTGCTAAAGGGCTCCCCATGACAAAAAAAAAAGTCTCCATCAAACAAGTACCACCACAAATCCCCCAATACTTTCATGCTATCTGAATATTTCCCAGCCGTATCAGACACTTATAACGTTTGTGACTTGTATTTTAGGTCTCGAGCGGGTGACGCACCAAAGGAGATACAACAAACCCAAGTCATTCATGGCCGAACAAGAGAAACTCCACCAAACAGACTCCTACCAGCGGCTGCCAAAACCAGAAGCGAACCGCGTCAGGTACGGGCACATTCTTCATGACAAGACTCCTCCGGATAAGCAGAGTCGCGTGAAAATGAAGATACATTCGGTAAAACCGCCAAACTACGGGAATCAATCACGGAGGGGGGATCGCGTGTTTCTTTTGGATGAGAGGAGAAATATTTCTTTACAGCCAGACAGCGACCTTATCTGTAAATACATAGACATGGACTGTGATAAATTAAAGGACCGCAAGAGACAAATTACTCATGAACAGGCAGAAAATGTAAAGTTTGAGGAACACAAAATTCAAACTGATGACACAGAAAGAAATTGCTTTTTGAAGGATGACAGCATTCTGTCTTCTCCTAAAATACAAAGAAGGCAAATGCCGAAGAGCGTTGGGTTTTATATACCGAATGTTGGGGATGAGACGGACACGGCGGTCATGGCGCCCGGATCCCGCAGAGACCACTTCTGCAGGACCCACCCGAGAAGCAGGTACCTAATCCGCATTCACAACGGGCGAGGGCTCGTAAAACAGCCGGGGCACCATCTGGATCCCCTGGAGAACGTTTGCCGTTTACGAAACAGAAATCACCAAAGAAGAGAACTTAACGATTACTTAACGGTCAAAGTTAATTTACAGCCGTTTCGCCAAACGAACGGTCATCCGAGCTCAGCTACCCCGACTGGTTCGGAACCTCCAAAAACGGTTCGTAGCTCCGGAGAAAAATGTCAACCTACAAAGAAAAGCAAAATGAGAGCGTTTAAAGATGCCGTTATACAAACGACAACAGTAACAGCACGCGCCATGGGGGGCATAATAAATGGTGGTCCGCTTCTGGCCGATAACGGCGAAAAGATGGAGAAACCAGAAAGTAACAGTGAAGAAAAGGATCCGTGTGCCCCGGAGAGCGAGGAGACTCCATACGTTGTATCGCAAATGGCCAAATTTAAAGAGGAGACAGGGAACGTCTCTTGTGCTCGGGGCCGTGATTTACAAAATGTTTTGGAGGAAGCCTCCGCAAACCCGTCAGAAACGCAACGTTCAAACGCGCTCAGCGAACAACAGAGTCTGATATCCGAAGTCAATCATAAAGGAGAGATATCAACGGAGCGAAGAGAAAAACATGCTGAGTACAGAGATCCGGAGATACAGAGCGCGGCTGAGGAGCTCGGGGAGAAAAAAACATCTTCTAGCAAAGATAACGCTCCGTCCCTCGGAGGAAGAGAGCGGGGTGCGAGCTCGTTAAAGGCTAGTGGCGTTTCAGCAGAAAAAGACAATATATCACCCGAAAATAACGCTGGCAGTGACACGAATACCGAGGGCCAGCCGCCATCGATGGGTGATAATAAGATGGCTGCTTATTTACAAGCCAACAGCGAGGGTAAAGTTAACGAGCTGGATCGTCCGTACAGAACTGATGATTCCGTGGCACAAAACACAATCGATGCAGCCGTCGATAAAGGAACGGATAATCAGGATCCGTTACCCGCCGGTCCGTGTACTGATTCTCTTACAGAGAAAACCATGAGGGATGCTGATGGAAGAGGTGAACACAGAGTTCCACAAATAGAACATCACGTAAATAGAGACTATATAGAGGATACATTGTATGGGGATACTCTTTCCGCAGAGCAAAGGTCCAGTGGATCTTTGGGAAACGAGGAAGCATTGGTTGGGCTTGACCTTGAAGTTAGAAGTAATGAACACGTGCAGAAGGGTTATCTACTCGATGGCGCTAAGGCTGCTCAGCGAGATGGGGGGACGCTGGTTAAAGAAGGCGACGAGTCTCATGAGTCTCACAAGGAGAACGAAATCCAGACAGGAACTGAGAACCCAGGAGGTCTTAAAAGTCAAGAAGACAATGGGTCAAGATCTAGACAGCCATTAACGACATGCGCTAACGATTCCCCTTCGCACACACAGCGGAACGAGCAGAGCAACTCAAATAACAACCACAGCTCGGCCGAGGCTTCTGGGAAAACGAGAAAGAAGCGTCTCAGCCTGTCGGAGAACTCCAAAGTCATCATCGTGGTGGAAAGCCGAAGCGAGAAAATAGACATTCAAAAGTATCTGAGCGAGAGAAGCTCAAAGCACCCGATTTGGCAGGATACAAATTCCTCGCGTAACGAACCCGACGGCGCATCGAGTGACAACCAGAGAAAAAAAATCTGCCTCATCCTCCCGGAGAAACCCAACGGCAGGGAGACCAAACGAGCCAACAAGAAAATTAAGTAACAAACAGAAAAAGTTTCTTTGATGCAGGCTGAACGCTTTTTTTTTTTAGTGTCAGATACAATCAGCCTTTGTTTTGCAAACACGTCCGGCAGCAAACACGTTAAATTTCATGAAAACTCAAAAACATTTAACGAGGGCGCAATGACTTCATGTGACCACAAGGTGGCGCTATCTAATCTCAGATTGTAAAAGACATTTTTTAAAGGACTCTTTAGGCGTTCCGTCGGTCAAATCAATCTATATCTCCAGCTTTAATGCAAGTGATTGCGCGTACGGCTATGACTGTTATCACACGCAGCAAACAGGCTAATTAAATTGTGTTACTCATGTAAGGATACAATCTTTCTTTTTTGTTTTTTTGTCTCCTCTGCGATTCTCGATCATTTTACGGACATTCAGTTCTATGGAAGCCTCTGAATCAATGGATTCAGGTGAATTGGAATCGCAGGCGCGGATTTTATTATTTACATCGCGGGTTACATCGTAAAGTATCTTCAAATTGCCTCAAAATGTTAAGAGTTAAATAAATATTTTAATAAGCAGTTGTTTGTAAAAAAAGTATCAGTCCATTATCTATGTGACTAGGAGAGTAGGAGGAAGATTTGTAACGTCTTGGGTGAGACCAACATATTGGTTTCCAAGGTAACTATATGACGAAAATGTGTCCGTGTGAATCATCTGTTTTTATGAACATTAGAACATATGCATGGGTCTGTATTTCTGTTACATAATGTGGTGGTGGATAAGTGGAACAGCCTCCCAGCAGAGGTGGTAGAGGGGATTAAACATGCATGGCATAGACATACGACTCCTGAATCTAAGACGAGACCAAATCAAAGGGTAATACAGTGAGGGTATTAAACATGCATGGGATAGACATACGGCTCCTGAATCTAAGACGAGACCAACGACTGATTAAGGTTTGAGTCGTTACAGCAGGAGAAACGGGCGACTAGACGGGGGCCGGATGGGGCCGATCTGCCGGCAGGTTCTGGGTTTCTAAATGGGAAGGCAGACTTTATTTTTATTGGTTCTCCATTACGATGTAGAATGTTTTTCAAACAATATCGATGACATCATCAGCCTTTCCATCTAATAAAAAAGGAGTACATTGAGCAGGAAAAGCCAGCAATGTGAACATTAAGCCCAATTCCATTGATATTAATGCTTTTTACTTACTTCGGGGCAGGCGTTCCAGCCTCTCATTAATAAAGAAGATATCGGCTTCGGGATGGAATATCCGATCGGCGGTCTGACGTGATGATACGCCATGTCAGCAGCGGCTGCGGCTGGAAGAAACACAACGGCTTTCAGAACGTTAGTCTGGATTAAAAGTCCGCTTCATGCAGCCCTAATCAGTCGTTGGTCTCGTCTTAGATTCAGGAGCCGGATGTCTATCCCATGCATGTTTAATACCCTCACTGTATTACCCTCTACCACTTCTGCTGGGAGGCTGTTCCATTTATCTAGATTCAGGAGCTATGTCTATCCCAGACTCCCAGCAGAAGTGGTAGAGGGTAATACAGTGAGGGTATTAAACATGCATGGGATAGACATACGGCTCCTGAATCTAAGACGAGACCGATGACTGATTAAGGTTTGAGTCTTTACAGCAGGAGAAACGGGCGACTAGACGGGGGCCGGATGGGGGCCGATCTGCCGGCAGGGTTTTTTGTGATGGTCAAACACAAACCTTTATAAATTATACTCCGCCATTCCGAGGCTTCCCTTGAATGCCTTTTCTCTCTAATATTCTTGATGTCATTTCGGGACCTGTCTGCTGAAGGTGGTGAACGTTCGTCACGTGGCTGCACATTAGGACGCCGAGTAATCGGGGAGCCGGGCTCTGCGGGAGACGAGGCAGGGACCAGGCTGCCCTTCAACCTAAAATCCATCTGTCTGTCTTTATAAAGCAGGGATTTATTAATCTTCCGTCAAACCTCCCGATCTCTACATGCAAATATCTCGCCGAGAACCTTCGATTACCGCCACTAAATTACCGTCATATAACCGGATCGCCTCCATCAGCGGCCGCCATCGGATCGGAACATTAATTAGAAGCAGAATAGGTTTGTTGCGGATTTGTCGCTGATCTACTAAGCTCCTTGACCATCGAAAGCTCTGGGATTTTAAGAAAAGGCTCTGGGCTTCTTTGTTTATAAAACGTTTTATTTCTTCTATATGTTTTTCAACAACAGCAACGTAAATATGGAAAGAAAACATTAAATTTTGGGTAACTTAATTACCCCGGGCAAAAAAGAGATTCAGTGCAATGATTTCTAAAAGATCTGGTCTAACGAGATATTAACACTTCAGAGCAGGAAAATATGATTTTTTAGTATATTAAAAACAGAAAATTAAGTTATTATTAGAAATAACTAATTTGACAATGTAACAAAATCTCACGAATGACGGCCCCCACACGGCCCACACATGGATCCTTAGGGAAACCATGACTTATCAGGAGATGAAGATATTCTGAACCAAGTCACCTGTATTCAAGCAGGGATTCTATCTGGTAGAAAAGCACCAATCAGGACGTTCAGATATCATTAAATCAGAAGGGAATATGAAGGAGTCGGTTCTAGACTGCGTTAACCTGAGAATCTGCCCAATTCACCCCAAGACCCTGGGATTGGGGTAAAAACTAGACTTGTTCATTCGGATTCGTACAAATTGCAAAATTACCGAATTTTGGCAAATTTGTACGAAGCCACGAAAACGAGGTCAGACCCTCACAAAGCAGACAAAAACGAAGCAAAAAGCTTTGCAAAATTTGCAGGCCCTTTCACGCACGCACACTCACTCTCTCATTCTCGTTCACTCTCTTAATGTTTCCCTTCCTTCTCTGCCAACCACTTCTGCTTCTACATCTTTTTGTTCTTCATCTTCTCTCTTTTATCTTTTAGCTTCTATCTTCATCTGCATCTTTAGCTGCATCGCTTGGCACAAACTTCAGCCGAAATGATAGCACTTTGGGTGACGTCACCCAAAGCGCCGGCATTTTGGCAGAAGTTCACCTCTCCCCCGATCACTTTGCCGGAAGTTCACGCCAGCTTATACTCACAGAAATGCAGACGAAGATAGAAGATAAAAAAGATGAAAGATGAAGAACAAGAAAATGTGGAAGCAGAGGAGGATGTGGTCAGCAGAGAAGGTAGGGAAACATTTAGAGAGCAAGAGAGGGAATGAACGAGAGTGAGTGAACAAGATTGAGTGAGAATGAATGTGGGCACCGTTGCCCAAAAATGAATGGGCTAAAAACGAACCAAAAAATGAGTCTGAATAGTTTTTGGCACCATTTGCACATGTTTAGTAAAAACCCATAGAATCTGCCCATTTACCCCGAGTCTGGGGTAAAAACCCTAACCCATTCAGCCCCAGACCCTAACAACTGGTCTACTAATCCTAAAATCACGGGATTTGGGTACTAAAACCCCTGAGTCTCTGGAGGGTGAACCCTAGCAGTTTGCAGGCGCCATGTTTAATGTCGTTCTTTGCACCGTAACATACATTACACTCATTCTCATTGGTGGGATTTAAACATGCGCGGCGTACGGCCCGGGCTCTTTAATCATTTTGTTGTGACTTTTATCTCTTTTTTCTTCTGGGTCGATAGATTTTTATAGCAAGAGGAGCGAACGACAACGTTCTATGATCAGATAATATTGCTCTGGAACTCGGTTCCGTGAGTTCATTTACTAATTGATGCCGCGCTTTTATCCGAGTGAGGGAACGCGGCGTGCGGCCCAGGCCTTTGATCGTTATATTCTCCAAATCTCTAACCCTCCTAACGCTCGACTCGCATCCCTTCTCATCTCTCGCACTCTATATTCTACGCGCTGATTGAGACAACCAAACAACTCGCTGTATTAAACCCCCCCCCCAAACAATTTCCGGGTAAATCATCCGTATTTTATTATGGAAATTTGTCAATATAGTGTAATATTTTCTCCAAGCGAACAACCCCCCCCCCCCCCCCCCCGAAAACATTCCTTTTCCGTTTTGGGTTTAAAAGATCCCGGAATGTTGGCGTCCGAACGTTCCTAAATGAATCTAATCTGTTGCATGCACGGACTACTGTATTTTGAATAAAAATAATAGTTTTTCCTCCTCTTATAGAAACGTTAGTCGGCAGAAATGAATGAAATCCGTAATGTGTTCACGGGAGAGAAAATCTCATCAAATATCCGGATATGGGGGATTTTTCAGTAGATATATCGGCAGGGAAGGTCACAGGAGAGGTTACGATGTTACCGGTGAATCCAACCAGCGGCCGAGATAACGATTATGGAGGACGGGATGACGGCCAGAAAGGAGGCAGCGTCTGAGATCTCGATTTATCAGACTGGGCACAAAAATCTTGATTTTAGCTAATTGTGGAAATAATATTTAGTAAGAAAATAAATGATGTAGCGGGAGGTCTGTATTCCGGGTGATTATGGGGAAAAGGGGTTATTTTTACCCAGAATATAACCCAATATAGTTCCCATCCCAGAGCTTTATATTTATTATATATCTTAAAAACTGCCCCAAAATGTATTATATGTTTAAACATAAAGGCACTTTTTAATGCTCATTATTTTTTACTGCTTTATGGATGATATCATATATATATATATAATAATGCCAAAAACAACTAAATACTGGACACAGGAGATTTAAAGTCAAATTCTGTTCAATTACACAGATTTTTTTTCTTGTTTAAGGCTAAAAGTACGCGAGACCCTAAATAATCTTCCGCAATCCCCATGTAGATATTAAATATGTAAATGGCTGCGTGGTTACATGTAATTAAATATGTAAATTGTCAGTAAAATGTAATAAGCATATATTTATAGCTGGGTTCCAATCACATGGTTATAAATATGCATGGATATATATAGATATATTTATAAATAAATATATTTGTGGAGCTCTTTAATTTACGCAGAGAGCGCCCTTCAATGTTTTCACGACGATGTCTCGTTTCACGTGTAGATTGTTGTGAATACATTTCACCTAAAAGTTGACCGCTTTACCCCGTTAATCTATTGCCCCCCCCCCCCGGGACTGATGGGAACCCAGTTCTTAGTAAATTTATTTGGAATCCGGCAGCTGACTTGGTGGACAGAGGTTCTACTGGATCCAGCGGAACCCTGCAGGCTTCCATGGAACGCCGAGATACTGCGAGTTACCTTAACAGCCAAAAATGGGAACAATTTTCCTGGATTCCATCAACGGAATTCTGAGTTGACAACCGCAGATTTAGTCATTGAAACCAATTAAAAACCCACAAAAAGTACCTGGTTTCAGATGAGCAAACGGAACTTCTCCAGTCAGTAATTCCCAGAGACACAAAGCGTAACTAAATACATCAGCCTTAATCGTGTAGCGTGTGGACTGACTGAAGACCTCAGGAGCCATCCACCGAAGGTTCTGTAACGGAAGAACAAACGATGCATGGTTAATATGTTGCAGCTGTGTTATTGTCATGGTGGGCGCGCGGGGCAGGCCTGTCCTCCGAAGTCGAGTTCGTTGAGTTGGACATTGAGTTGTTGTCCTGTTGATATCAAGGTGAACGTCCTAGACATCGAGGAGCACTCAACAGCTGGTGAGTTGACCTGAACTGCTATTGGGTTTTGGTGAGGCCGTCAGTTGAGTTGGCCACATTTGTCATGCGAGTCTACCATGGACATTGGCGGCCATATTGGCCGTAGGGTTGTTTGGCGTCTCTGTCATCGGTATTGAGTTAACGGTCAACCTCAAGCTTTTCTGAATAGAGCCACTTGCGTTACGATGGCAGCCGAGTCAAGAGGATCTGTAGTCAGATGCAATTTAACCCCTTAAGGACAATGGGCGGTCCCAAAACCCATTGAAAACAATGCATTTTGAGCCCGTACATGTAAGGGCTTTGTCATTAAGGGGTAAACATAAGAAAGAATATCGCTGTCCAAAATTTAACGACCTCCCCATCCTTAAATTCTTACCCTAATTTCTAGAAACACAAGGGGGAAAAAATATTGGTATTTAGAAAATATGGAATTACAAGAATATGGCCGCATTTCTACAAAAATGATGTCATTTCCATTTACAAAATAAGAAATGGCCTTAAACGTTCGGGAAATTAGAAAATGTTTAGTGTGACTAAAAAAACGGCGGACGAAATTTCTTTGTTGTAACAAATTTTATTTATTTTTATTCCATTTTTATTCCCCCCCGTTATATTTGTTTAATATCGTGTTTTACCAGAGCTGTTACATAATGGCGAGAATTTAAATGAGAAAAAAAATATACAATAAATATTTGGGAAATCTCCTTCTTCCTGAGTTTTCATGCGCGATGCAGAAGGCAGACTGGATAAGCAAACTGCATTGTGAGTTCATGTAAAGTTCAGCACTTTATAGTTGTACCGGGAGTCGAAATAATTATACGCAAATAATTATATGCACACTGAGACAGTCATTTCGGTATAGTGGTTTTTTTTAACTGTTTTAGATTATTTGCATGTTTTTTTAATTTTTTTTTTAATTTTCCCACGGGAAGGCGCTGTTACCGTGCATTATAACTAAGAGATTCCGTCCAATTGTTATGAACACATCGGAAGGTCCGTT
This sequence comes from Sceloporus occidentalis, assembly GCA_023333645.1. Taxonomy (NCBI): domain Eukaryota; kingdom Metazoa; phylum Chordata; class Lepidosauria; order Squamata; family Phrynosomatidae; genus Sceloporus; species Sceloporus occidentalis. Next base: position 1,041,324 of record JALMGF010000190.1, read on the forward strand.
AATGGGCGATTTACCATCGTGTTGAGTAAACAGGAGCAGCCATTTTTATTACGGAATTACCTGCTGGCTCTAATGGAGCTACACGGGACGGGGAACATTTTGGTCCTTGAGCACAGGTGAGCTGAAGGTGAAGAACAAGAGGCCATGATCTAAAACTCGACGGTCAGGGGCTGAGGTGGAATGGAAGGAAGTTTCACTTTACTGAGAGGGGGGTAGATAAGTGGAGCAGCCTCCCAGCAGAGGTGGTAGAGGGTAATACAGTGAGGGCATTAAACATGCGTGGGATAGACATACGGCTCCTGAATCTAAGACGAGACTGATTAAGGTTCGAGTCGTTGCAGCAGGAGAAGCGGGGCGATTCTTGGCCATTGAATGGATCCGCATCCCAAAGCAAGGCCGCGTTATTAAAAATCCTTCTCCTTATCGTTATTCATGTTTTTGTCATTAAGTGCGGCTGTTAATTAGAACTTTCTGCACTCGCCGCTGCTATAGCAACAGGCGGACGGTGTATTTCTGTATGTGAGGAACGGGACGTTGACATGTTTTTTACTTTTTAAATCCAGTTTAATCGAAGTCTTGATACTACACGGGGAAAGCGCATTTATTTTTATTATTTTTGGTTCTGTTAAAGGGGGAGGATGAGGGGATTAGCGATGAGTCCGGGGCCACACGCTGCGGGACCCAATCTGGAGCGGCGTTAAGGGGTAATTATTATATAGAGCCGTCGGCCACAAATCCACCAGACGTTTGCCTTTACGTTTCTTTTTACTCCTTTCTTTCTCTTTCTTTCTTCACTTCCATCTCCTTTCTCTGTCTTCTCTTCATTTTCTCTCCACTCTCTTCCCTTTTGTCTCCTGTCCTTTCTATCTTTTTCCCTCTCCTTACTGATTCTTCTCTTTCCCCTCTTGTCTCTCTCCTCTCTTTCTCTTCTCCCTTTTTTATTTGTTCTTCTCTCCTTTCTTTCTTTCTTTCTTTCTTTCTTTCTTTCTTTCTCCCTCTCCATTCTACCAAATATTTTAGGAGTCACCAGTGAGACCGCACTCCCAGGCACTCCCTCTTCATGGAATGATAAAATTATCAGGGTATGAGATACAGATGGGGGAAAGCGGGGCAGTTCCCAGGGAAGCCGGGGCCCGTCGCTCCTTTTACACTCAATTAGCAAATCTCACACAAGTTTCTCCATTTGGACTCGAAATCCCCTCCCCCGATGTCCCGGAAATCGAGAGCCGCATCGGCCCGGTAAGGATTTATGAGCAGGTGGAAAATTATTAAACAAACAAAAATAATAATAATTTCCAAACCCCAGGCTGTTTGGTCATGTTGTCCTCGTCCAGTGACTGCAGGAATCTTGATTCTGGTAAAAACAAATAATATGCATTCTTCAGCTGGTGAACCGGAGGTATATATAGAAAATAAATAAAATTATTGAAATTCTCTTTCTAAACTAGATCCGAAAAGAGCCGATTTAAAGGTATTTTCCAGAACAACAAGTTATTATGTAAAATATGATGTCACCGAGTTCAAATACAGTCCGATATAAAAATACGTTATGTCATTGTATATAATATTCTCTAAAATTCATTTAGCATAGTAATACGGAAGCTCCTTTATGTTGGTATTTTCACCCAGGCAATTCGTTTTATTGGTACATTGAGCTGACACTCTAAGTGTCCCACATGATTTTTTTTCCATGACTTGACAGTCCTCTGAGGAACCGTGAGACACAGTGATGGTGTTTTTGGGGGTCTCCATGGCTGTTGGTCATGAAAGACGAAAGTCACACCAAGCATTGTGTGTCTACAGCTGAGTGACCGTCCATCCATCTCCGTCTGCCGTCTGTCTCTCTCCTAACAAGCCCCGGAATCTAATTATGTTTTTTTTTCTTGTAATGTCGCCAACATTAGCAAAGGTGGGTAAATGCTTCTAGAGGGATTAGCATTTTTCTTTGTGAAATACATTCATTTCAATCTGAATGTTAAACTCTGGTACTTCTTCCTTCTATCGATTAACAGCTAAATCCTCTTCTCTGCTTCTTTTCCCTACTGCATTGAGGCCTAGAGACAGAAGAGCCACCATAGAGAGGTACCGCAGAATGTCTTAAAAAGATGTACCATAGAGAGGCGCCATAGAGAGGCGCCATAAGGAGGTACGATAAGGAGGTACCATAGAGAGGCGCCATAGAGGGGTGTCATAGAGAGGCACCATAGAGAGGTGCCACAGAGTGTCTTAAAAAGATGTACCATAGAGAGGCACCATAAGGAGGTACCATAGAGAGGCGCCATAGAGGGGTGTCATAGAGAGTTGCTCTACTTCTCGGTCAAAGTGTTCTATTCAGCTTCAGTTAGAAAATTCTTTCCTGCTATAAATTAGCAACTAAATCCCCTTCTTTGCTTTTCCTTGATGTACGGAGACCTCAAGACAGGAGATCTATCATAGAGAAATACCAGAGGGGTGGATCGTCCCTCTGTCAGGGGGTTCTATCTGCTTCAGTTAAAACATTTCTTCTTTATTGGTTATTTACTTTCCAGAGGTTCAAGCGCTCAACGTCCGTTACTTCCTTCCTATACACGGGACGCGGTTCCCCTTTTTAAACGAATTCCCCCGTGGATCGGTTTCTGCTCCTCGCGCGAGTTTTGTCGTCTCTTAGTAAAACATGAAATGTATACGAAAAGAAGAATCGTATTAATTGTCGGGACGCTCACCTCCGAAATCTGCAACGACCGCGTGGCCGTCCTCATAAAGCAGGATATTGTGGCTGAAAAGCAATAAATCGGGTCACTTGTTATTTATCTCAAAGCTCTCTGGACTTCGTTAGAATGTTAAGAAAAAGAATTTTAATAAGCATTAGAACGATTATACCGACTGTTACGACAGCAGGACTGGAGAATGGAAAAGGGACAGTTTGAGTAATGAGGTCGATAATCAAATACGAAACGCGATAAATCATCAAATATTAAATAACGACCAAGAAACCAAAAACTGTTACATTTTAACAGGAAGTCGGGACATTATTTGGAGGAGTTTGGCAGATCTTTGAACGGCTACGGGGGCATCAAACAAGACAGACCAGGTGCCCATGCCTTCCAACTGTCCCGCTTTGCACAGGACCGTCCTGATTTTGCCACTTTATCCCGCTTTCCAGGACAGAGGAAGAGCTCAGCGGGATTCTTTCTGTGCGACACCGAAAAATACACACCGCGCATGTGCAACATTGTGAGCATGCGCAGTAGTACTACCATTTTGAGTGACACTCTAGCTCTGCTCAATCCACCCAGGGTAGACGTTTAGAGGCATGGGTACCATAATGAAATCAATAAATATAGTATAAAAACTGGCTATTCTGGACTACCACTCACATCACTCTTATCAGGCCGAAGGCGACGATGCCCCTTTTAGAAAACCCATTGCCCATCTTCTGTGATAAGAACGTAAGTGGGGCAAACCACAATTTAGTGAATCAACCCCCAAGTCATTGACCCATCTACAAAAACCAAAGAGTTCACTGGATAGAATTGAAAGGGTTAAACTGATAAAGAACTCCCCCCCATTGGAATCAGCTTTTCCCAGATCCTTATAGTTCTGCGTTTGCTTTGAAAGGACGTCACCGCCGATCGGATGGAAGCCTTTGATTTACAGCCGGTGGGGAAATGGCGCTCTAGGGGTTAAATTATTCAAATAACTGGGGTGAAAAATGTGATTTCCTACATGGAGAAAAACTCTTGGTTTAAACATAAATGTCTTATCTGAAATCAGATTATGCAAATTTCGTCGGAATCGGCGAACGCAAGAACATTTCCAGCCCCGTGATATGTAAAATGATTCATTTTATTACAAGCCTTTGAAGTCATGGAAACAGAAATCTTAATAAATGGAGAAAATCTGAGACACCAAGTTCATCAAAACAAACCCAGAACCCGCAGGCAGATCGGCCCCCATCCGGCCCCCGTCTAGTCGCCCGTTTCTCCTGCTGTAAAGACTCAAACTGGTCTCGTCTTAGATTCAGGAGCCGTATGTCTATCCCATGCATGTTTAATCCCCTCACTGTATTACCCTCTACCACCTCTGCTGGGAGGCTGTTCCACTTTTATCTGACTTTTAGAATTTTCCCGTGAAGAGATTAGTAAAACCAATTTTCCGTTGTAGTCCTTTTTTCAGTAAACCCTTCTTCTCTGGTTCTTTAGATAAAATTGATGCCCTGCCAATCAAAGATGAAATAGCCGGACGCTTAATACCCGAGTTCAAAGCCTCTAGAATAAACGCAGAGAGGTGCATGTAAAAAAAATATATATGTAAAATTAAAAAATGCCGTTATTATGTGAATTCACAAATATGTTTTAATGCCGCGACGCCGATTCGCAGACAGGAACTCAATACCGTGGCTGTAGCCAGCAGTGAAAACGTGGAAAACATAATATTTTACAGCAAATATTTAAACAGCGCAGTAAAATTGCTTTTTATTTAGTACTAAATATGTAACGTTTTATTTTGCTGGAAATTACCTTAGAAACGTGATTGTGTATTCCCGTCGCTATGAATACATGAATAGCCACATAACATGAATATTTATTACTGTAGCCGGGTAACATGGAGCTCGCGTCATAATAGAGGCTGGGGAGGAGTATAACGGATGAAGGAGAGATCTACACGTAAAATAAACATAGAAACAGAGTCTGCCGGCAGATCGGCCCCATCCGGCCCCCGTCTAGTCGCCCATTTCTAAAAGACTCAAACCTTAATCAGTCGTTGGTCTCGTCTTTGATTCGGGAGCCATACGCCTGTCCCAAGAAGCCATCAAACCCCTCATTCGCTTTGTAACCAGAGCTGCTTGACTCTATATAGGTCTTTAAAGCTTACATGCAACCAGGAACCTCGTGGGATTTACTTAAAAGTCAGCCATGGTCAGGCTCCTATCTGACTGGGTTCCTTGATCATGAACAATGAGACCGGCACTTTCACTACCAGAGACCCAACCTTCCCTTGTATCCCTAGATACCCAGGTTACTGCAGTCCCCACATCTTAGTTTTTGGGGTCAATAAGCACCTTCCTAACCTGCATGTACAGACAGTGTAGCCCCGCCCCCGAGGATCAATTATTCTTTATGACAGGTTTTAAGCTGCCTGTTATGTATTTAATAATCTACACTTACTGGATCTAGATATATTTACTATATAATGATCACCCAAGAGCTTGCCACTGTCTCTGCTTTGTATGGGGCCCGCATTTCGACATGGCCTCCTATTAAAGGGACAGTAACGTCTTATTATAAACGGTATATATATATATATATATATATATACACACACACACACACACATTTTAGCTCAGAAGATGGAGAAATGGACAGCTTGTAGCCATGAGATAAAATCTTTTAGACCTTCTGGTTTTGTGAATCAAGTAAAGAACTAGAACCTCTTTATGTAAAAATTGACATTACTACACACTGTGACGTCCCCAATTTTTGCATAATTACTGTGAAACTGTAAGGTTTATCTCGTATTGTACATAAAGAAATATTGTTATCGCAGGATTGTAAAATATTACCAATAAAATGCGTTCAGGTTTTGGAATAATTCATCTGGAGACGCTTATCACTGCGAGAGCGTCCCTGCGTGACTGTTACAGTGCAGCTTATACATAATCCACGGCGCGAGATAAAAAAGATGAGTCTCTGCAGCTCGGAAACAATAAAACGCGAGAAAACCACAAAAAAAAAGAAAAAAGAAAGCAGGTACATATGGAAAAAGTCTAATTGTTTGTGAAAAAACCCAACTGATCCGTGAAGAATTATAAGAAATAAAATAAAAATATAAAAAAATTGGGAATGATAAATTATGTTTATCGGCGACCAGGCGCGGGGTACTGGTAATGTTTTTTTTATTAAAAATTGGAAAAGACAAAGTATCCTTGAAATAATATTTTCCAGGATGAAGAGGATTTAAACTCTGTCACCCAGAACCTCAAATCAACGTCCTCGGGATTGGAAGACTCGAGGTAATGGACGTGTTCGTAAAATAAGTAATAGTCTTACAGAGTGTTCTAAAAGTCGGGATTTGGTCTCAGAAATAAGGATCATTGTTCCGCTATTCATCATAAAACAAAGCGCAGACTCCACGGAAACGTTCTTACTGCGATGTCGGCCAGAATATATATCTCAAGGCTAACGTTTGAGTGCTTCACGCGATGAGAGACAGGATTATTGGGTGCTTAATAAACGTGAAAGAAGCCAAAAAACCCCCCTCCAGAACAAATAAAAACTATATAAAAAAGGAGAGAATGTACATGTTCTGGAAACTTTTACAATGAAATCATCCTCAAAGTCAAAAACAGAACGTTGCCACGGATATTATGGAATACTATAAATGGTTTTTTTATGGGTTTTGCTTATTTGGTGCATTCTTACAAATTTCCAAAAACGAGGGCGGACCCCAAATGACACAAATGAGAAAATATTCATTATATATTCGTTCATCCGTTTTTTTTTTCTCCTCGCCTTTCATCTCTTTATCTTAATCCCTTGGAATCTGCACATTTTCTATGATGTCATCCATCAATCAATTGACACGTGTTACACGTTATCGACTCGTACTTTACATGAAACGGTCTTTCCTGCTCTTTCTTTAGTAAATAAACCCCAATTTGTCTCAGACATCATTCTACTGGTTCATTGGCACCCAAGGAATATCCCGGGGTGTGATGTCACATAGGAACCTGCATACTCAATAATAAAGGTGGGCATAAAGTATACCTTTTGGGGAAACCTTGACAACATTATTTGTCTCCCAAAATAACGCTTTCCCTGCCTATCAGGTTCAGCAGAAAATTCGGTGGCGTTTTTAATTCGGGAATGAAATTTGTTGCCTGTTGCCCACATTCACTCTCTCTCTTTCCCTACCTTCTCTGCTGACCGCTACCGCTTCCGCTTTTTCTTCCTCTATCTTTTATCGGTGGGCAGAGAAGGTAGGGAAACATTTAGAGAACGTGAGTGAATGAGAGTGTGAGAGAGTGAATGAGAATGTGAGAGAGTGAGTATGAGTGTGAGTGAAATGGCCCACGCATTTCAGACAAAAATTTGGATCTTTTTTGCCTCGTTTTCGCGGCTTTGTAAAAATCACCTATTTTACCAAAATTGTGTGAATTTGCAATTAGTACAAATCCAACACAAGTCCATTATCTACCCATTGTACACCGCTACGGAATATGATGGCGCTATATAAAACAAAAAAATAATAATAATGACGGTGGAGATGCAGGTTCTTTTGTGGATGTTTCCACGCGGTGGAAAGTGCTTTTTTTTAAAAAAAAATTAATTTTAGAATATGGGTGAAAGTTCTTCTATTTATTAAAATGTACAAATCCCACCAGAGGATACAAAATACGTTCCAGCAAGACCCCCAGTGCTGCGACTAGAAGGAGATTCTCAGCACTAAAGCAGAACGGATCAGAATCTTACGTAAAAATAGAAAAATGAAGCACAAACACTAATGCAAAAAAAAATCCAGCTTTACCTGTTCAAATCGCGGTGAATGATGGGGTAGGTCAGATTATGGAGATATTTCATTCCTTTGGCGACATCCACGGCGATGATTAGTTTTGATTGCAGATCAAGATTTCTATAATAAAAGCCAAGACGTTAAAGAGAGAAGGACCGAGGAAGACTTCTTTTTACTTTATTCTGGTAGTGGAGATTCTTATTCCTTTAAGATATACACATTTTCATATTTAAGAATATTAATTTGCCTGTAAAATGATAAATAAATTAATAAATATATCTAAGTGTATCCGATATTGTTATGTTTTTAATACATTTGTCATATTATTGATTTCCAGATATTTCATACGAACTTTATGCTATAATCAGCTTTTTTTCTTTACGGCTGTAAATTGTTTTATATCCCCAGAATATCACAAAGTTCAGGTTTTGTGGACTAGAAAAGTTTTTGTAGTTGAGAAAGCACAAAGGTTACATTATAAAGGGTAACAGCCTCCCAGCAGAAGTGGTAGAGGGTAATACAGTGAGGGTATTAAACATGCATGGGATAGACATACGGCTCCTGAATCTAAGACGAGACCAACGACTGATTAAGGTTTGAGTCGTTACAGCAGGAGAAACGGGCGACTAGACGGGGGCCGGATGGGGCCGATCTGCTGGTGGGTTCTTGGTTTCAGAGAGAATTACCTTTTTTGTTCATGCAGGAGGGAGAAGAGCGATCCTCCTGAAATATACTGAGTTACTATAGCGAACTGGCTGGGGTCGTCGAGACACGCACCGACGAACTGAATGACGCACGGGTGGTTAAGTCGACAAAGGATGGACACCTCTCGACAGAACATGTCCACGTCAGACTTGGAGCAATATGTGTTGGCTCTGTATCTGATAAAACAAAAAATAATATATGAAAAAAATAAAAACAACAACAATAATAATATAATAATAAAAACAAAAAACATCTATAATAATAGTAATAATAGAAACATGGTTGTACATCCAGATAATATTTTCCAATCACCAAATATAATTTGCGAAACTGCGAAATATGTAGAATTTCGGCACCTAAAACGATGTTTTATGCCGCTTTACACAATCCTATAGGAGCCGAAGGGTTAATTTTGTCCCTTCTTCTTCTTCTCTTCTACTGGATACATTTTTTGCTTTTGTCTCCTTGTTACACTTCATATATTGTTGTCTTTTGGGAGATGTGGTTTTTAACATCAGTCTGTAGTCTTGTCTTACTGGTACTGCCGTTTCCATGGTAACATCATCCCCGTCTCTTCCCAGAATGAATTGACTTCTTTTTTTTCCTCTAATAAATCATGCGAATATCAAACTATAAAGATATCTTGGAAAATGTCCCAGTAAGTGGGTCAGACTAATGATATTTGTAAATGTCATTTTTATGTGAATCTCTCCTTTCTTGAGAGACAGCGTCCTGATCCTAGGAAGGTTGGAGCGGAACATTTAACCCTCGTGTGTAACCATGAAACATCGGTTTGATCTTGTGATCCTGAAACGGTGTTATCTGCAAGGAGCAAAATCCTTTATACAAACACTAGCAGCCGAGATTATTGGATATGGAGTTTTTCTACTGTGTTAATGAGAAGAAGGGGTTAAAATCTGCCGAATCTTTAATATAAAACTTGTCCAAACTGCAACATTTTATTCTACAAAACCACAGAGAGAACATTGTATCACTTTTTTTAAATCAACGAAAAGCAAGGTTTAATGTAAGGAAGTTTTACTTTACTGAGAGGGTGGTAGATAAGTGAAACAGCCTCCCAGCAGAAGTGGTAGAGGGTAATACAGTGAGGGTATTAAACATGCATGGGATAGACATACGGCTCCTGAATCTAAGACGAGACCAACGACTGATTAAGGTTTAAGTCGTTACAGCAGGAGAAACAGGAGACTAGACGGGGGCCGGATGGGCCAATCTGCAGGCAGATTTAAAAGTATTAAATTTGTTTGGATTTATTATTGTTTTCTCATCTTTTTTAGATTTGGTTCTGATAAGTAGTCGGCTGTGTGGAGGAAGGAGGGTGAATTTTTTTTTTTTTTTTTTTTTAATAGAACTTCTGAAGTTGTTGGAAAAGTAAATAGTAAGAATTTATAGCTTTTCTTTGTGAATAATTTTATTTTTCAGATTTACCTTTTGACGGCCACAATTTTGTTTCTGCATCTCCCTTTATAAACTTTCCCAAACGAGCCTACAATTTAAAAAAAAAAACAAAAAAAAAAAAACATGGATTCTTTAAAACAAAAAAAAAAGTAAATACAGTGTAATTTTTTTTTTTTTTACCTGATCCAATTATTTCATGAAATTCAATTTCGGACATCTGAAGGTGAAAGTGGGAGGGCAGGCTGGCACGTAACAGGAGCACGTCGGCCTTCTCTGCAAAAAATAGATAAAAATTAAACAGATTTTTTTTTTTTTTTTTTAAACGTGACCTTAATTGGAAAATCCAACGGCCTTTGAACCCTTAGAGCTCCTGGAAAGATTTTACGATACAAAATGCGCAAAGGGTTAAATGTGGTCATTTCCAACCAGTTTGTGATTGGCGCTGCGCCCACATTAAACATTCAGATGTGTTTTTTTGGGCTATTTAGTGCATCTGTCGATGGTGCAGTCAGATCCTAATGACAATCTGCTTGGGATAAACTAATGGAGTATTTATGCCAAACTATGTTTAATATAGTTTCAGGAAAACTTTCAGTTTTTAAAAGCAGCAGATTTTTTTTGACACCTACTAACGATACAATCTCTGTCCTCAGTTAACCCAAATCGATTCTAAAAATGTTAAAAGGGGTTTTCTTAGGTGCTCCAAAGGAACAAAATAAAATGTTTGAGTTTTAGAAGAGAGGCTTGCAAGTGGATTTTTTTCTAAAAATACTTTTGTGTAAAAAAAATTATTAAATTCAATTATTATTATTATTATAAAGGGAGCATTTTTAAAATACGTTTTTGTTAAAAAATAATTTTTTGAAGACAATTTTTTAAATACTTACGTATTTTTTATTTAAACAGGCAGTATTTTTTTAAATAAAAATGTCAAATATTTTTTTCTGATTAAATGCAATAATTTTACCTTTTTGATAGAAGAATGTTTTTGGATTATTTATTTATTACCATTATATTCATTTTCTAGTAAAATGAATAAAATGGTAATAAATAAATAATCCAAAAACATTCTTCTATCAAAAAGGTAAAATTATTGCCAATATAGTATGTTCCACAAAGTGTCTGGAATATTAGCTAATTTTTCCATGTAGTATCACAAAGTGCCACTAGGGGAGTGCAAACTGGTTTTTATCAGTCCTTGTATTGACAGAGGGGGCATTAGGAATGTGTCCAATACCCTTCTCTTTGGGCTTTGGAAAATTTGCCCCTTTTTAATGCTATTTATTATTTAATTAACTTTCCCAGGTTCCCGGGATTTATTTTAAGGGAAATCTTACGGCCACCGCTTATTTTTATCTTTGCCCATCTCGCTGGTTTTGCTGAATGTCCATTACCTTTAGTCATGCTCTTGATTTTTCCGAGAGGTGAAGGAACCGATACGTACGAGCCGTCTGAAAGAAGCCAAGAAGATTAAACGCTGCAAAAATAATCATCACCCTTAATGCAGCATTAGCAAAAATATACAGTTTGTGGAATGTCTGAATTAAACTTTTTGTTATTTTAATAGATTTCTGAGTATAACCTTTTCACCTCTACTGAGAATTATAATAATACTACTAATAATACAAATATTAACAATAATACTAATATCACTAATAATACTAATATACTCATACAACTACTACTACTACTAATACTACTAATAACATTAACAATACTAATACTGATATACTACAACTAATAATACTAAAATACTACTAATAAAATACTACTACTATCACTACTACTAATAATACTAATATACTACTAATAAAAATACTACTAATACTACTACTAATATCACTAATAATACTAATATACTCATACAACTACTACTCCTACTAATACTACTCAAAATAATAATACTAATATCACTAATAATACTAATATACTCATACAACTAATAATAATAATACTAATAATACTACAAATAACATTAATAATACTGACATACTATAACTAATACTAAAAACTACTAATAAAAATACTACTAGTACTAATAATAAAAATACTACTAACACTACTGCTAATATCACTAATAATACTAATATACTCATACAACTACTACTACTACTACTACTAATAATAATAATACAACTAAAGATACTAATATCACTAATAACACTTATATCACTAATAATACTAATATACTCATACAACTAATAATCATACTACTACTACTAATAATAACAACCATACTAATAATTATACTAATACTACTAATACAAATATTAATAATAATAGTAGTATACTCATACAAATACGAATACTAATACTACTACAAAAAATAATAATACTAATATCACTAAAAATACCAATATCACTAATAATACTAATATACTCATAAAACTACTACTACTACTACTTAAAATAATAATTCTTATATAACTAATACTAATATAATGAATAGTACTAATATACTCATACAACTACTACTACTACTACTACTACTACTAAAAATAATAATAATACTAATATAACTAATAATAATATTATACTCATACAACTAATAATAATAATACAAATACTACTACTAATACTATTATCACTAATAATACTAAAACTCATACAACTACTACTACTACTACTATTAATATACCCATATAAATACTACCAATACTACTAATACTCATCATCATCAGTGAAGATAGAGGGTGGTCAATGGGGGAAAAGAGGGGCACAGGGATTTGGGAACAGAAGAGGGACTCGCTAAACGTAACCAGGATATTTGGCACGTGGCAATAAAGGTGTTTGTAATGCACAGCGATGCCTCGCGTCCGCCTGTAGCACTGAAAGGGTTAAAGAGGTTCTCTAGCTGCTTCTCCGGTGATTAGCGGCATCCGATCCGAACAGATCATTCCGTCGCTTTCACGGCCGCACCGAGCAGACGCCTTCGGCCGTTTCTCTACTTCTTGGACGGCTCCGAGAACTTAAAATAGAATAGACTGAAGTTAAGTACCTCCGCCGGGCTGCGAGTACTCGTTACACGGAGATTCGTCCTGAGGTCTCTTATAATGTTTCAGCAGCGTTACGATTCCATCATGACCTGAAAAAAAAGAAGTCTCTATGAGCTTTCAACGCTTCTTTCCGGCCCCCGCGGGCGGCTTCTGTCAGCGACATCAAAGGCTAACACAAGAACTCCGGGGTTCGCCAATATACGGCGGTCACCCGCAGACAATGAGAGACGAAAGAGTAAAAAAGGGCAAAGGTTTCATTTTGCGCAGCAGATATTTCTGTTTATCCCGTAACGCTTATAATTTATCTTATTTTTTCGGATTCTTCTGGGTGTTGCGCAAGTTTGTCCCCACGCAGTTTTTAGCACCAGGGACCGATCGCTTTCAAATATCGTTTAAAACAAAAAAAAAGAGTAATATTTTCTACAATTTAGCAATTAATTTACTAAGAGGGTTGTAGTTAAGTAGAACAGCCTCCCAGCAGAAGTGGTAGAGGGTAATACATGAGGGGATTAAACATGCACGGGATAGACATACGGCTCCTGAATCTAAGACGAGACCAACGACTGATTAAGGTTTGTGAAATAATCCCCTACTGCGTTGGACTACAGCTGGCTGTGCATGATGGGAATTGTAGTCGGCAGCAGCTCTGGAGTCCAAAAGAAGCGTGTGAGACGATTCAGTGACATCATTTTCCAAGACCCCGGAGACTCCACCGTACAGGATGAGGAAGTCGTCGGTACCTTTCTCGTACGCCCACATGAGACACGTCTGCTCGTCTTTCTCTCCGCTGGATCTGCTGGGATCGCAGGCGACGAGGTTCATGTCAGCTCCTCGGTCGAGTAGAAACTGCACCAGGCGGATGTGGCCGTGATAGCAGGCGCAGTGCAGCCCTAAAAACAAAGCGGGGAAAGGAAGTAAAGGTAACTTCGGATTAGGCAAGGATTACGGAGCCGCACCATAAAGCCTTCCTGGGGAAACACGCAGAAAATTACAATGTGGTGGAAAAAACATTCGATTTTACTTTAAAACTATTATACTGCCAGCAGAAAAATCTGTACAGCGCCACGGAATATGATGGCGCTATACAAATAATAATTAATAATAATAATAATAATAAATGATTTAGTATACAAGACAAGGAAACAACTGAAACGTTCGAGAAGAAATAAAAAGGAGATAATTCTAGGACTTCTTTAACAAGAGACCAGAATCTAAAACTAGAAGGTCAGACTTTAAGATGGAATGTAAGGAGATTTTACTTTACAGAGAGGGTGGTACACAAGTGGAACAGCCTCCCAGCAGAAGTGGTAGAGGGTAATACAGTGAGGGGATTAAACATGCATGGGATAGACATACGGCTCCTGAATCTAAGACGAGACCAACGACTGATGAAGGTTTGAGTCTTTGCAGCAGGAGAAACGGCCGACTAGACGGGGGCCGGATGGGGCCGACCTGCTGGTGGGTTCTGGGTTTCTATGTTACTTTGTATCTAAAGCCTTTCTTATTATAATCAGTAACAGCTGTTGCCCCCTCTGTACCCCTAGGTGGGATCTGGGTGCTTAGCGAGTAGGATTTGGCAAAAAATGTTTGTTCCGTGTTCTAAAAATGGTGGAAAGTAGCAGTTCTCACGCGGCTCTATTCCCAATCAGCGCAAGCAGGTGACGTTTGTCTCACCTGTGTGACCGTCCCGTCCTTGGTGATTGACACTTAACACGTTTTGGTCGAGAAGGAACTTGACGAGGTCTATATTCTTGCCGTAAGTGCAGGCGCTGAAAACAAAGAAGAAACCAAATTCCAAAATGTTTCCAACACAGAAGTCCGGGAAGACCGAGGAGAAGACGTCTGGAAGTCCCAATGACTGGAATTAACCAGTTCTTTGGCGTTGGCCGTACCTGCTTGGGGCTCTTGGTGGCATGTTCATACACGGTGGTCTTCGAGAACCCCATAAATGTATAAGGAACCCCGTAGGAATTATCGGTTGGCCAAGATGGTGATTTTTACCTGTGGAAAGCTGTTTCACTGAAGATATTTTCCTTGGTCAAACTTTCCGTGCCGGATAATTGAATAAGTTCTTTGACCACCTCGAATTTTCCATTGTAACAGGCGCTGTTGGTAAAAAAAAAATTAAAAAAAAAATTTAAAAAAAAAATATATATATATATTTATATAAAATTAAAAATAAAAAATAATAATACAAATACATACATATATAAAATAACTAAAATAATAATAAAAAATATATAAAATTTAAATAAAAAATATTCATATAAAATTGAAAATAATAAAAAATATATATAAAAAAAAATTAAAAAAAAAAAATATATATAGATTGATATACCGGCATATTTAACAGATAAAAACCCCAAAAGGTGTCTGGAACTCTGAGGACTTACAGGTGTAAAGACGTATCTCCGTAGATGTTCACCACATGAGGTTGGACATCTGGGTTATTTTGCAGAAGATGCTTCACAATGTCGTGGTGGCCAAAACGTGCGCAGAAATGGAGAGGAACGTGATCTTCGTTATCTCGGGCATTTACTATAAAAATATATTAATATGACGACTTGAGTGGAACACGGAACATTTCTACTCTATTTAATTCAAGTTTATTGCGTAATATAAATAATTTGAATGAAAAAGACACGATTTAGAATTACTGTCACACTTTAAATCATGTTTATAAAAAAAAAACGGCAAAAAATACATAAAAATTTAATCTCTACATTGTTAAGTTTTTACCCAAAAATCAGCTTCCGTGGTAATGATGCAGATTGCAAACCTCTTCTGTTAGTTTAAGACGTGGCTAGTTTTTCTTTGTTTCACCATAATTTTTTGTTATAAAAATAGAGAAAAACTACTAACAGAACCCGAGAAGGAAGCGGGAGGTCTGGTTGGGCTAAAACCGAATCGTAAAACGTACCGTCGGCTTTGCTCTCGTCCTCCAGCAGCAGTTTGGTGATAGCCAGGTAGCCCTTGGCAGATGCCAGGTGGAGAGGTCGGTCGCCCACCTCCCCGCTCACGTTAACATCTGCCCCGAATTTCAGAAGCAGGCGCGTGACCTAAAATAAAAAAAAAGAGTTGGTCCAAGGTGAGACGACGATGACCTTTCCCACCGCGGCTCAAATTAACGGTAGCTTTTATTACTCAGAAAAGACTAGAAAAAGGTAACAATGCCGCAGATCTCAAAATCCCGATTTCAAAACAGTAAAGTTTTGCATGAAATGATGAATTTTAAAATTTTTGTAAACTTGGTTTTATTTGAATAGCATCAATTGTAACAGTGAATTGACTATAATTTTTTTCATTATATTTTTTTATTTACTATATATTTTAATAAGTTATATATTTGTACCACAAACAATATAAAATAATAAAATAAAATAATAATATTATTATAACACATTGTGTAACATTATTGACATTGTTTTACATCATTTTTTTAATTAGTGCTGTCAGTTTTTAGTAATAACCAATCAAAATTTTTTTATTTTATAAGAAAAATTGTGCATAATAATAATACACTTTTCTTTATAATTCAAGGCAAAATGTGTTTTAAAATATATAAATAAATATAAAAGGGGGCTAAATCTTTTTGCCGCTGTTTCACCAGATTCCATGAACCTTTCTGAGGTCAGGAATTTCAATGGTATCCCTGGACTGATTGAGAAATAAAATCAGAAGGGGCCGCGGCATGGCGTAGTCTGATAGCCGCCGTTCCGTGTGTCACCCGCGAGCGTTCCAGGCTTCCGATCGGTATTTCGAGGTTCGGTTCCTCACCTGCTCGTGTCCGTTGTAGACCGCGATGTGCAACGGGGTGAAAAATACGGCGTCTTGAACATCGACGTAGGCTCCGTGCTGCAACAAAATATCAACGGCCTGCAAGGAAGGGAAAACAAGCTTAATGCATCTAGGAGTTAGAGATAAAAGGATGACAGCCATTGTGCAGCGCTACAGAATATGATGGCGCTATATAAAACATTAAATAATAATAAGTGTTTCTGGCTTTTTAACCCCTGATGAAGCAGATATTTGTAAGTCGCTAGAATACGAGAAATGTGGGGATTTAGTATAAAAATGTGCACCTCGTGATGTCCAGCGATGGCGGCTACATGGAGGGCAGTAAGGGCTCCGTACCCCACCTGCTGGATGTCCGCCCCGCCGTGCAACAGGGCGGTCAACAGCTCCGCGTTATCCTAAAAAAGCATAAAAAAAGCTCACCAGTTTCTTTAAATGCTAAAACGTACGTTTTCTCCGCCTCGCTGATGTCATAATATTTTCTGACATCCTTTTCTGACATCACAATTGGTCGCATTACATAAATATCACAATGCTCATGATGCAACTGCCAATGAGAACCTGTTTCATTTTTCTGCAGAATTTTATTTATTTATTTAATTTTTGCCTCCATCTGCGGTGTCTTTAATTAGAAAAAAAAATGATGATCCCACAGAATATCTAAATTATCTCTTTTATATGATTTGTATGATTTCTGAGTCAAGTTAAAATTAATGTGAAAAAGAGATGATTCAATTCCAAAAAAAAGGGAGAAAGAAGCAGAGAATTTACAGAAACCCAGAACTCGCCGGCAGATCGGCCCCATCCGGCCCCCGTCTAGTCGCCCGTTTCTCCTGCTGTAAAGACTCAAACCTTAATCAGTCGTTGGTCTCGTCTTAGATTCAGGAGCCGTATGTCTATCCCATGCATGTTTAATACCCTCACTGTATTACCCTTTACCACCTCTTCTGGGAGGCTGTTCCACTTTTCTACTTGCATTCTAAGTCAGCTTCTTTACAGATAATATTATAAATTATAATTATTGCAAAATATCATCATTTTTGACTTGCCATATATGCCGCCATGTGAAGAGCCGTAAACCCATTTTTTGTGAGTCTGGAAGGACGTAAGCCTTTCAGCATGAGGGTCCGTATATGAGCTTTATTACCTGCGCAGGCAAAAGAAATGTGTATATTTTTTAACAGAATGTTTGAAAAATTAGTTTTTTTATTTTGTATTCTATTTATTTTTCGCATCATTTTTATTTTAAGGAAGTTTCCACGGCAAATATTACACTAAAAATTGTGATCTCACTTCCTGCTCTTTGCCCAAAACTATGTACAGTAATAACCAAAAAAACTTGGTTTTATCTGATTTTGTCCCAATAAACTCCCTTTATCTGCAGGCCTGGGGCCGCCGTTGCTGGCAGTCATGTGATATTTTGGGTGACTTTCCCGGCTCAAACACCACACTGAGCTGATGCTTTATGGCGATGCTAATGAAGTCCGTTCCTTCATAGACTTTCATTAGTCAGAGAGTCCGGCTGGGTTATTAAGACTGAGCCATTCTATTGTTCCCCACAGGCAGTATGATAAGTAGTCGGGGTGTTTAGTAGATCGGGGATCAGATAACAGAGCGAGAATCATACAAATGGCTGATATGCAGCTGCCTGAAAACTTTATATTATGGGGCAAAAACTACAACTGGGGTAAAAAAAGAAAACAGAGACATTTTTAATCAGATGTTTTTAATCTGATGCTAGGAATAAAAAAAAAAAAATAGTGAAAGCTCCCCTTTAAGATATTAAATAATTTGGGACACAGCGAGAAAGAAGATATGATAATAAAAATAAGCTGTGAATTGCAGAGGAATGGAAAAGTTCCCAAAAAGAATGAGTTCCTCCAAATTCATTTGAATAAAACGATTGGGGTGTTTATTCTACCATTAAATGTGTTTTTTTGATATTCCTTCCTTTCTTTAAAATACAAAATGTTTTTTTTTTTCTTTTTCTTTTCAAAATCAGATACTTACCGTTGCAGATGCAGCATAAATGAAGTAGGGAGAGTCCGTTTTCCGTTCGATAGTTTAAATTGACTTTTCCGAAGGCTTCATCTGAGCTACAAAATCGATTTTTAGAAATGTTTGTGAATATTAATCAGAATCATACAAAATTATAACATTTTAAGCAGGAATAAAAACCTTTTAATAATTTAATACTAAAATATATATATTATAAATATTTTAATATGTTCATATTACTTAATTATATTAATTATTATTATTATTTACCCCCAAAAATCGCACAATTTTGCAACCTTTTAGTTCCCGCCGCGGGAAAACCGACACTAAATGGAAGTATTTAGTTGTATTTACATTGTATGGTGGTGTTGTAAATATACGTCACGTGTCGTCATGTAACTGGCCGTGGGAATTCTCTATAGAAACCCATTTTTTTTTAATCTCAAATACCATTTCCTCCATTTTACCCCCCAAATTATCCAGCAAGCCAGGGAGCTTCCACCAAACCTCTGGTATTCCACTTAATCTTTCATTTTTTTCCCTACAAATGTTGTGCTTTAATATTTAAAGAAGTAGAAAAAAAGATTATTTTGTAAATTTGCTAGATTTCTGATTTTTCTTTATCAGTTCTAAACCTTTGCATTAACCTGCGTTTCACCCAAAAAGCCTCGAGACTGCGAAGGGATCGATTTCCGAGCTTCACGTCCAGTGAATTCCCCCTCGTCTTCCTTGTCACAGACGCTCCGCGAAACTCTAAATTCTAGGTACGGAACTCTCCGGAGAAAAAACATCTTTATCAAAAGGTGGCTACTTACGGAGGCCCGCGGGGGCCAGCATGGACAGGCTGCTCCCTGACTGGGATCCTGAGTAGGGCCAGGCTTTGGCGCTGGTTTGGATAGGTTGGGGGAGGGGTTTAGGGGGGTAGTTATTTAAGGGGTTGTGACACGAGGCTGAGGGGCATTTTGTAGCCCCCTTACCCGGTGTCGTTCCTCCCTCCCTGTTTGTTGTGTTATGTTGGGGTGTTTCTGCTGTCACAGCTGGGGGGTAGATAACAGGCATGTAGGGGATGTGAATGCTCTGGGGGCCAGGGTTTGGCGGGGGGTCCCGGTAGGTGGTGCAGGGAGCCTCAGGTTTGGGCATCGTGATCGTCCCGGTGTGGCGGTTCCGCGTTTGCCTCGCAGGCTTTTAGTTTTTTGTTAATTATTTACGTTTATTGATGTTATTTATTATATTTATGTGTTTGGTTTGGGGGTCTTTGCTCTGGTAACGCAGCGAGTGGTCCGGCCTAAGGCTGCGCGGCAACGACTTGGTTAATAAATAAAACTGGCTGCGGCCTTTTCAACCCAAGTTCCCGGCGTCTGTCGTTACAGGGTTAATGGGAAATTGGGTGGGGGGTCCGGCCCGGAGATCGAGGGTCCTTCAGTCATTAATAACGAGGCGTGAAGATCCCGCTGACCCCGAGAGGACGGCGTTACCTGAAAACCAAGTCGAATTTAGCTTTTTCCACCTCTTTAATCTGCAGATCATCTTCCAATCTCTCTGTAATAGCGGCGTAAGCCTCGCTAACCTTTTTCTTCCACTCATCTAACAAAAAAAACCAAAAAAAACTAAAAATCAGCAAAATTGCTTGAATACAAGCAGCCAAAATTAGTATTTTTCAGATAATCCTTTGTGATGATTCCATTTAAAGGGCCAGAAAAGCCGCTTAAAAAAAAAAAAAAAGAAAGCATTTTCAGCTTTTTCTCTCGGCACAAAGTGCTACTTCCCACCGTTTTTTTTTTTGAACGTGGGAAAAAATTTTCAGTTATTTCTAAAGAATTTAAATCCAGTAACAATTTTCTTGATTGTAATGTTTTTTGGGAGAAAAACAGTCTCTCGGAAAACTTTTTGTACTTTATCCCGAATGAATCTGTTTTAAAGTTTTGATACAATGGTGAATATACAGAAGAAGTTTTATATACCGGTATATAGCGTATATATTTTTTTTAACTTATTTTTCCTGTTTTTAGGGAGTAAACCTGACCTTTAAACACATTTGCAACATTTCTTTCTGTTTTTGTGTTTTTAGACATCACAGATACTTTTTATAATTTGTTGAAAATGTTTTGCTTATTTTTTTACAGAATTTCAATCCAATCCCAATTTCATTGATTCCAATGTTATTTCGGAAGAGAAAATATATATATATATTATATAAAAAACAGATTTCTTATAATGGCGGATGTACAAACGAAGGTATTTTTTTTAACAAAAACATATATTTTTTTAAATTTTCCTTGTAATTTTAGGATAGAAAACTAATCTAAAAACATACATGCAGCTTTTTTTTTTTTTTTTTAGGATAACCCTAGAAAAGGCAAGTATCAGTCAAAATAAGTCATCTAAAAATGTGAGATATTCCAGTGGATTAAGTTAAATAATAAAGAAACCTAATTTAATGATAAAATTCTTAAATAAAAAAAACTCTTGATTTTATTCGACTAATTAATTTGTTTTCTTTATCAGGTTTTCTTTCTAAAATTGCAAAGATAACATAGAAACCCAGAACCTGCCATCAGATCGGCCCCCTTCGGCCCCCGTCTAGACTGGTCATTTCTCCTTAATCAGTTGTCGGTCTCGTTCTTAGATTCAGGAGCCGTATGTCTATCCCATGCATGTTTAATACCCTCACTGTATTACCCTCTACCACCTCTGCCGGGAGGCTGTTCCACTTATCTACCACCTTCTTGGTAAAGTTAACATGTTTCCAGGACCAATATCTGAAATTCCTACAGTTTGTATATAAATCAGACTACGTTACCGGTGCAGGTTTGGGTCGGTCTCGATTTATAATTCCCCATCTGTTGGAAACGTCTCGTTTGTTTCCTCCGAGTTCGCTCAGTAATGTGATTCCGACGCCGTCACCAACTGCCAACATTTTTTTTCTTTGATAGCCCCTCGCTAAAAATAAACCGGGAAGTAAGTGGAATGTCACGCAAGCGATGGCACGGAGAAGGACAACTTAAAATTCATTCAATTGCTCATTATTTGATTTCGCCGAAGGGAAAAAAAATGATTAATATTCAGCTGGGATCGCGTCAGAAATTTTATTTTAAATAATAAATATCCCGCGGATGTCACTTCAGATCCCGCCGAACAAGGCTTTCCATCGGCTCCCGCGATTAATCCATTGATCACTCGCTGTAATGAGCGGCCTCGTTTTCCTCTGGTTTAATGACATTCTAATGCGAAATACAGGTAAACAAGAGGACGCCGCGCATGTTTCAATAAATAGAAGGCGTTGTAAGTTATCATATAACACGCCGAGAATATTAACATGGATAGTGCGTGTGTTATGAATGAGCCAGATGGAATAGCTGCCCTGTTTTGTAAGCTATCAAATAACTGTCTACTTTACTGTAAGGGTAGTAGATAGGTGGAACAGCCTCCCAGCATAGGTGGTAGAGGGTAATACAGTGAGGGTATTAAACATGCATGGGACAGACATCCTGAATCTAAGACGAGACAAACGACTGATTAAGGTTTGAGTCTTTACAGCGGGAGAAACAGGCAGAGTAGACGGGGGCCGATCTGCTTGCGGGTTCTGGGTTTCTACAGGAATATATTGGGTTTTGGATAACAAAGTGCCCCAAAAATTGTTATTTTTTTTTTGCCAAACGCCCTGTTTTGACCCTACTTGCCGGTTGTCCCGTCAGGAAAGCGTTGCACCAACTGGGCTTGCTCAATGGCCGTCTTTCACTTAAACATGCGCAGTGCGGACTAGGAGGCCAGGGCTTAAGTTGATGCACCCAATGCAGGATTTTGGGGACGCGAGGTGAACCCCCACTCCCTACATGTGACGTCACTGTCTAGGCGTGATGTCACCAGTCACCATCACATCTCGTTTTGATGACGTGGCCAGCTGTGTGAAAATATTAATACTTATTAAAAACTAATAACGTTTTACAAATCTTTGGTCTCCAGTCCCCTTTCGGAGACACCTTCGGGGGCTCCCGGTTTTGGGGTCATGGGCGGATCGGCTCTCCACACAAACGGCAACATCGAGAATGAGCAGCGACTGCTGGGTCATAACAGCCAATAAGCCGTCAGCATAAAAACAGGCTCTGGTGCAACATCCCCAATATGGAGCAATCACCATGGAAACCAACAGGATGTCCCACTTTCTATAGACGATAACCCAAGGCGTAGACTGTTAAATTCCACAGACTTGTTAAATATCGTGTTTCCCGGTAATTAGCCGACTCTGTAACGATGAGGATAAATAATGAAATTGTTTTGATTAAGGAGAATAACAGATGTATCCAGAATTATCTCAGAACGTTCCGGTTCTTTCCTCCGCGGGGCGCCGAGCGACTGTCCACAGAGAAGCTTGATTATTAGAGCTTCCGAAATGTTATGATTGCCCCCAAAATGTTGACTCGGAACGTTTCGGGAATTACATTTGCATAAAAGGTACCTGATTAATTTCTGATTTGCATGCGGCGGGAAAGTCACATGTCCTGCGGGGACGAGAGGCGGCTGCAAAAATAAAACGGCGGAAAACGAGAAGAAGTTACTAAAAAAACCAAAACTGTGATGATCGCTAAGGAGGTGAAATCAGAAATAAAATCTGTACGGGTGATCCGTGATTGGTCGACGTGCAGCGAACGAGAGAAAAAGTGGGTTCTACAACCCAATGAGATGATGAGATATAAAAAAAATATAGATTTGGTAAAATTAGAGAGAAATCTAAGGGAAAAGAAGAAGAAAACCAGCATGTCCTTAGTAAGTTTGTGATGTAAGAAAGTTGTGCTTTACTGAGAGGGTGGTAGATACGTGGAACAGCCTCCCAGCAGAGGTGGTAGAGGGTAATAAACATGCATGGGATAGACATACGGCTCCTGAATCTAAGTCGAGACCAACGACTGATTAAGGTTTGAGTCTTTACAGCAGGAGAAACGGGCGACTAGACGGGGGCCGAATGGGGGCCGATCTGCCTTATAATAAAATAACTTTTTACGGATTTAAAGTTAACCCTTTCTCTCACCAGGAATTAAGTTTAATCATTTAATGCACATTTCACAGGTTTCTAAGTAAATCTGTATCGTGTTTTTTTTTCTTTGCTTTTCAGCTATTAGGCTGATTATAAAAAAATAATTACCTGCTGACCGGATATTTCCCGTTATCGCGGTTTTTCAAGTCGCTAATCTGCGCAAACGCCTTCTAAATGGAAGCGCGGACGCCGCTAATCCGTCAGAAGAATATTACAGCGACGCGGCGCAGGCAGAAGTTTTCACTCCGATTAGAAGATTTTTAAAGCCGCTCGCAATCCTTCAAACAAAAAAATGTGACTCAAATCACTCAGGGAATATTTACTCCAAACTATCCGTTTTTCTATTGGACAGTCCCAGTTTTTAGGCACTGTCCTGTTTTTGAGGGCAGTAGGATGATGGGCCGGTTGGGGAGCCCAGAAGATCTGCCCCGTCAAGCCCACAACACACGATATCGATAAATGACCTCCTCGCGAAGTATTGAAGGTGAACGATGACATCATATCTCGACGTTCTGCAGCAATGCAGCGTGATTTATACACATTCCAGGGTCCTGGGGTTTCTATTCATGTCAAATTTTATACGTCCTATACACACCTGGGAACCGTATCTTCAGGTCTCCGGGTCGCCACCAAAACACTCCGGGTCGCGCCCCACTCCCTGCCCATCTCCCCCTTAAACAGCGGAGTGTCTCGCGACGTCACCAGGAACATGCATGGGATTGAAATATGGCTCCTGAAGCTAAGACCAGACCAAGGACCAAGGCTGCGCCAAGAATGAAGTGCGCCCCCCCACACCAAAACCATGCGCACATCCATTATGTGACACTCACACTAGCGCTCGTACCTAGACACTCACTAACACACTCATCCAGAGACTCACACTAACACACCCACTTACAGCCACAGCCAGACACTAACATACTCAGACACACGGACACTCGTGTTAACACATGCTCAGCAAGACACTCAAACTACAACCAGACAAAGTAACACACACTGGACTGGACACATGCACTAACACACACACTCAGTCACACATACACTCACACACACACACTCAGACATTAACACACAGACACTAACATACCCACACACACAGTAACATCCTCAATCACACACATACATAAGCAGACACACACACTAACATACCTAGACACACACTAACATACTCAAACACAGATGCACACACTAACCCAGCTGTGCGAGCTACTGCGCTACTGCCGCGGAGTGACATAACCCTGCCTCCTCCTTATATTAATAATATATGTAATATAATAATACAGGCGCCAGAAAGAAGATGTCTAGGGGCAGCAAACTGCCTCCAGGGTCCCACGGACCCACCGGATCCCCTGTAAGGGCCGGCTCTTCCAAGGACTGATAAAGGCTGGAGCCTTTACAGCAGGAGAAACAGACTAGACGGGGGCCGGATGGGGGCCGATCTGCCGACAGGGTCTGGGTTTCTATGGAAGTTACGAGTGGATTGAAGATTAGAGCTGCCCCTGTCGTTACAAAATCTATACCATTCATTCGAAAATAATATTCCATGTTTCACGTATCAGAGTACCGGATGGAATATCAAGAATTCTCTGTATGCAGATAGTTTCGTTAAATCATGAAAACAATGTGGAATCTTGTAGTTTAAAATGTAATACGCAAGAAAACGACTATATATACACACATATATATACACACACACACACATATATATATATATATATATATATATATATATATACACACACACACACACACACACACACACACACACACACACATATATAACACCGTATATATATATATATATACACACACACTACTGATCAAACGTTTGGGGTCACTTAGAAATGTCCTTGTTTTTGAAAGAAAAACACATTTTGTCCATTAAAATAACATGAAATGGATGAGAAATCCAGCACAGGCAGAGTTAATGCTATAAATGACTATTGTAGCTGGAAACGGCAGATTTTTAACAGAATCTCTTCATAGGCGTACAGAGGCCCTTTATCACTCCCATCACTCCTGGGTTCCAATGGCCCTTTATCACTCCCATCACTCCTGGGTTCCAATGGCCCTTTATCACTCCCATCACTCCTGTGTTCCAATGGCCCTTTATCACTCCTGTGTTCCAATGGCCCTTTATCACTCCCATCACTCCTGGGTTCCAATGGCCCTTTATCACTCCCATCACTCCTGGGTTCCAATGGCCCTTTATCACTCCCATCACTCCTGGGTTCCAATGGCCCTTTTTTCACTCCCATCACTCCTGTGTTCCAACGGCCCTTTATCACTCCCATCACTCCTGGGTTACAATGGCCTTTTATCACTCCCATCACTCCTGGGTTCCAATGGCCCTTTATTACTCCCATCACTCCTGGGTTCCAAAGGCCCTTTATCACTCCCATCACTCCTGGGTTCCAACGGCCCTTTATCACTCCCATCACTCCTGTGTTCCAATGGCCCTTTATCACTCCCATCACTCCTGTGTTCCAATGGCCCTTTATCACTCCCGGGTTCCAATGGCCCTTTATCACTCCCATCACTACTGTGTTCGCTGATCCAAGTTTAAAAGGCTAGTTGATCGTTAGAAACCCTTTTGTGATTATGTTACAGCCAGAAATTTCCTTGAAATAAAATTAATTTATGTGCAAATTGTTTCTTCCCAGGAAATCCCCCATCCCCAACTTTACCCAATAATATACTTTTAGTGTAAAAAATTTCCAATTCAATTTGTATTATAAAAATTTTACTTTTTGTCATTGCAGACCTCCAAGCCCCGATAAGAACAAAAAGTAGCCGGGAGCTGGGCGCAGGGAAGCTGCCGAGAGCGGAGTAAGACGAAGAAAAAAGCTGGACCAGGAGACGAGTCAAGTGAGGGGTCAACGCCGAGCTTCTGGAGGAACCCAAGCCTCCGGGGAGCCACGTGAAAAATATTTCATACACCTCGTTTTCTAATGACCAAAAAAAACGACTCAAAAACACAATGATTTATTTAAAACACTATATTAAAAGCAGATGCGCTCAGATCCCATATGGGAGGTGCCATCTTTGTTAAATAAGTAAGAAGGTTCCAGCCTCCGTTAGAAGAATTACGTTTTGTCTTTGAATCATGAAGGATCTGCCCGACCTTCAAATATCTCATTTTCATCGAATTCCAAGGCGTTCAAGCAAAAAGAGCTTTTTTTGTCTAAAAAGACTTCAACTGGCAAAGAATATAAAAAAATATATAGAAGTCTCTTTCCGCTTTTAGAAACAGAAGTTCTCTGAAAGTCTGAAGCCCCGGAGACTCCGACATTCCAAAGAAGAAGTCTTCCCGATTTCTGAAGACGACTCGATGTTGACAACCAATCAATCCCCTTCTTCTTCGTCTTCTACACCAAATAGGACGGTTGACGTATTTCTGGTCCCTCGGCCATCAGACTTAACGAACTCACAAAAGATTTGGGGCTTCTGATCCAATATTTATGAACGCGTTACTAATAAGGCTGGATTTCCCCGGCAGACACATCAGGGCCGGACCCAAGCGAGGGGAGCCGGCAGCATCCGCGTCGGATACGCTTTTGAGTGACACTCGCGCTTTCATTAAAATTTTCATCTTGATCTGGGAAAGATACTAAAAACTTTCGACTGTAATCCAAGTTTTGCCTTAAGGAAGGAATCAGATGTGAGAACCCGAGCGTAACAAAAAAAAAAAAAAAAAAAGTGGAGTTATTAGAGGAAAATGTTCTTTTGTGTTAACCTGGGGGGGGGATTTAGTTTTATTTTTTTGGTTTGAAAGATCTGCTTGCGGTGAAATAAAACCGGGTGTAAGGGTGTTAGGAGGGTGCGGAGCGGTTCCAGAGCTTTCAGTAAGAATCGCATCTTTAGGGTTTTTCTGTAAAAACAAACTGTTTTTAAAGCTTTTCACGGCGAGATCGCGGCGCTTTATCCGCAGACAGAAACTTTTCTGTGCATCTCCTCCTCTCTGCCCACTTTGTCCTCATCTCACTTTACCCACTCCTCACCCTCGTTCTCTCTCCCTACATCACCATCTCTCCACCCTCCTGCTCACCCATAAGGACAGGAAGGCTCTCCTTGCACGAGGGCCGCGTACGTTTTATATTATTTACATACAGGAATAAGAAATATTAAATATATGTTTCAGTTACGCATAAAGAATGTATAGATCAAATACATACACGGCAGGCGCATGCGAAGGAATGAAAAGCGCGATAAAGAAAGCGCTTCCTGCGGCCGGCCTTAAAAACAGAGCAGATAATTAAAAATCGTTGCCAGACCAGTTTACGTTAAAGCTCATTGATTATGGTTAATTAGTGAAAACAAGATCTTTGGGGATTATCTATTGATACAAACACAGTATTCTATCGTTGCTAATCGATTCCTGACAAGGACATTCATTTGACCCGAAGATCTTCCGACAAATGTTTGGATTATTTTAAAAACCGATACGGAGAGACACAGATTAGCAGAACGGCAAAAAATACCCAAAAGTGATTATTTATAGAGCCGTTCTTACGCAAAATGAAAGAAAAAAGTCTGGAACTTCTCAGTTTAAAGGGACGCTGCAGCCTCTTTAATGCATATGATGGCTGAGAGGTCCCTTTAAATTTTTTGTCGTGTCCCCCTTACCAATGCATAGGGGGGATTCTGCAGAATTGCCCCACATACATTTGCCCCTTATGCCCATCCCCCCAGCTTTTTCGCTTTCTTTTTTTTTTTTGAGGAAGAGTAAACCGTCTCTTTAAACACGTGAAATAACCTGCCGGAGGCCGACGTGCCGAAAATATTCCAAATAATTATTGTAATAAACATTGTTACCGGTAATTATAAGAAATACATTTAAAACCAAGGTTGAACGTTACATTCTAAGGACGTGTTGGATTAGATCCATTCACAATAAGATGCTTTTATTGTCAAGAGGGGTAGAGGCGGTGTGCGGGGGGCACGCAGGGTCAGGTTACGGTGGGGGGGGTGTTGTCTGGTTTTATCGGACTATAACGGTCAGCGCTTCGCGGATATTAATAAGCCGGGATCTCTTGTTAATTGGCGAGCTCCGCGCCAGCCGTTGGATTCCTGCCGCGGCAGACGGCGGCCAATTACAAAAACAGCCACGGAGAGAATCTATTTTTAGTCGGATCTGGAAAAAAAAAAAGATAATGAACCCCGAGGGGAAGCTTTTTTTACCCGGGAGTTTTCTGGCTATCGGCGGCTGATAAGGAAACGCTTGTTGTCTGTCAGCGGCCGTGAAGACGTTCCCCGGGGGTCACGTCCGACCCCCCCCCCGATAATATGAAGAAGCAACAAACGCAAGGGGTTAATAAAAGCTTAAAAAAGTGGTAGAGGGTAATACAGGGAGGGGATTAAACATGCACCACCGGGTACCAACCATTCACTTACCACCACATTAACCCCCTCGATGCCTGGCAAGCTGCCACCCCACAGACTGTGACAAACGACACAAACCCAAAATACAAATATAAAGGGAGGGAGGGAGGAACACACAACCAGGTAAACTAACCTCAGGAACTCCACCCACTAATTTCCCGCCAAAAAGCCTGCCCCTCCTCCGCATAACAGTCAGGGCCCACTATAGCCCATGCGGAACCCCCCCCCAGGCCATCATGACAGATACCTGATCGGTTGCTGGCATGCAGTACCTGAGTATCGGCCAGCAGGTGGCGCTGACGGGTACTGAGCTCAATTCTATGGTTATAAAAACGATTTATTTATATAGCGCCATCATATTCCGCAGCGATGTACAAAGGAGTAAAAGGGACATAATAACAAGCAGCGCATCACATAGCAATTTTAACCTTGGTCTTTGGTCTCATCTTAGATTCAGTAGCCATATGCCTAATCCATTTCCCTATTCCCTTACTGTATTAGCCTCTACCACTTCTGTTGGGAGGCTGCCCCACTTATCCACCACTCTCTCATTGAATTAAAACTTCCTTCTATTTCATCTGAGCCGCAGGGCTGAAGCCCCATTAAGACGATCATGAAATAATGTATGTCGCGTTTATGACCCTTTCGCCTTCTGCTCATTTTCACATGTTAACACGTATGAATGCACATATGGCATTTGAAGAGTTAAGATTGTGCTCTAACATCCTTGGCAGGACTGGCTGGGATCTCACGGGGCAGTGCGGAGGTCTGCGTTCTCAGTGCTCTGTCCCTTTAAGGCTGGAGGCTCGCTTGTCTGGTTTCCATAGAAGCCAAAAGTAACAGAGCCGCTCCCCTCCGCTCCGGGGAGAGCAGAAGCCACAGGGGCCGGAGAGCAGGTAACGGAACAGCCACAGCGATAAATTGTATTTCCTCTTTACTCGTACATTCAAGGGGGCTGCTGGGGGACTACAACTCCCATCAAGCTCATCAGTCTCACTGAATGCACAGAGTCCGCTACCACCATTAATGCAGCAATCAGACAGGGGTTATTATTATTTATTGTTTTATAGAGCGCCGTCATATTCTATAGCGCAGTACAAGAAGTACACAAAATAACAAT
Source organism: Sceloporus occidentalis (assembly GCA_023333645.1). Lineage (NCBI taxonomy): Eukaryota > Metazoa > Chordata > Lepidosauria > Squamata > Phrynosomatidae > Sceloporus > Sceloporus occidentalis. Next base: position 1,071,262 of record JALMGF010000190.1, read on the forward strand.
TCGACTGACAGAAACAGGGAAACTGATCAAAAGAGTTTACAATCTAGAGGTCCTGGTGAAAAGTTTGAAAAGTGGTCTTATCACCATAGCAACCCATAGTCTGGCTGCAGACTTCCGATTTTAACATTTTACATGCGCCATGAATGGCCAACGGGGCCACCCTGGAACAGCCTCCCAGCGGAAGTGGTAGAGGGTAATACAGCGAGGGGATTAAACACGCATGGGATAGACATACGGCTCCTAAATCTAAGACGAGACCAACGACTGATTAAGGTTTGAGTCTTTACAGCAGGAGTAACGGGCGACTAGACGGGGGCCGGATGGGGCCGATCTCCCGCAGGTTCTGGGTTTTGTTTATACGTTTAGTTTTTTGGTATTTATATCACTGATAGATGTTTATAAATATATCTAACCTTTTCTTTAGGTCTGCATGGGTTAATTATTCCACCCCGGGACACATGGAGTCGAATTATCTCATATCGGCCTCGGAGGGTCTGTTTCTGGAGCGTGGAGTTTCGCTGAATAACCGCCAAGCGGAGGATCTCGAGGATCTTCTTCTCTTACGTTTAAATAAATTACTCTTAAAAGACGTGAATCTCATCCAGTCCTGCGTTTCCCTGACAGTCTGCACTTTATCCAACAATTACCTGACGGATATCAGCGCTCTGCGGTCCTGCCGCCGCCTCGTGAAGCTGGATCTCCACGGAAACCAGGTGCTGAAAATATCGCTTTCACCTTATTTATGGAGACGGCGAACAAACGCTCCTGATACAGTAATAACCCCCAGCACTGTATACAGTAATATAACCCCCAGCACTGTATACAGTAATATAACCCCCAGCACTGTATACAGTAATATAACCCCCAGCGCTGTATACAGTAATATAACCCCCCAGCGCTGTATACAGTAATATAACCCCCCAGCGCTGTATACAGTAATAACCCCCAGCACTGTATACAGTAATATAACCCCCAGCGCTGTATACAGTAATATAACCCCCCAGCGCTGTATACAGTAATATAACCCCCCAGCGCTGTATACAGTAATAACCCCCAGCACTGTATACAGTAATATAACCCCCCAGCGCTGTATACAGTAATATAACCCCCCAGCGCTGTATACAGTAATATAACCCCCCAGTGCTGTATACAGTAATATAACCCCCAGCGCTGTATACAGTAATATAACCCCCAACACTGTATACAGTAATATAACCCCCCAGCGCTGTATACAGTAATATAACCCCCCAGCGCTGTATACAGTAATATAACCCCCAGCGCTGTATACAGTAATATAACCCCCCAGCGCTGTATACAGTAATATAACCCCCCAGCACTGTATACAGTAATATAACCCCCAGCGCTGTATACAGTAATATAACCCCCAGCGCTGTATACAGTAATATAACCCCCAGCTCTGTATACAGTAATAACCCCCAGCACTGTATACAGTAATATAACCCCCCCAGCGCTGTATACAGTAATATAACCCCCCCAGCGCTGTATACAGTAATATAACCCCCCCAGCGCTGTATACAGTAATATAACCCCCCCAGCGCTGTATACAGTAATATAACCCCCCAGCGCTGTATACAGTAATATAACCCCCAGCACTGTATACAGTAATATAACCCCCAGCGCTGTATACAGTAATATAACCCCCCAGCGCTGTATACAGTAATATAACCCCCCCAGTGCTGTATACAGTAATATAACCCCCCAGTGCTGTATACAGTAATATAACCCCCAGTGCTGTATACAGTAATATAACCCCCCAGCGCTGTATACAGTAATATAACCCCCCCAGTGCTGTATACAGTAATATAACCCCCCCAGTGCTGTATACAGTAATATAACCCCCGCGCTGTATACAGTAATATAACCCCCCCAGTGCTGTATACAGTAATATAACCCCCAGCGCTGTATACAGTAATATAACCCCCAGCGCTGTATACAGTAATATAACCCCCAGCGCTGTATACAGTAATAACGCCCCAGCGCTGTATACAGTAATAACGCCCCAGCGCTGTATACAGTAATGTTATCTGCAGACCTGGAGCCGCCGGTGCTGTCAGTCATGTGATATTTTGGTTGGCTTTCCCGGCTCAAACACCGCACTGAGCTGATGCTTTATGGCGATGCTAATGAAGTCCGCTCCTCCATAGACTTTCATTAGTCAGAGAGTCCAGAGAGACCGAGCCATTCTATTGTTTCCCACAGATAGTATTATACTTAATTTACCAAGATTCTGCAGCAAAAACTATAATAGTGCACTTCTTTTAATATTAAATTGTAAAAAACATTCTAATCAACAAAAATAGGACTTGAAATACGGCCTTTTGAAACTTGAATCAAATATTAAGAAATTCCAACCATTTCATTACTTTTAGCCACATGATGAAAGATTTCTCAGCGTCTAATTTATTTTTTCGGGAGCTTTTCCTGCGACGTTTAATACGAAGATTTTAATTGCAAAAGCAGAGTTTAATTTCTCACCAGTTTAATTTCAAACGTGCGTTTCTTCCGATCTAAACGTGCAGTCGCGTGATAACGGCAACCGCTGCCTCATTAATGAAAAATCAAATGAAGACCGAAGTTCTTAAAATTTACTAAAAAATATATATATTTTGTTGTACAAAATAAGAAATTTTCCTGGAATTCTAAACGTAATGTGCCGGCACCGACTGAGCCGTAGATACACATTTTAAGAGGCTGTTCCACTTAGACCTTAAAACATTAATTACACTCTTGTGTTATGCCAATAAAACCACAGTGCCTCTTTTTTGTGTCACATGACAATAAGGTGTTCCCGGCAAAAATGGCTAATGAGACATATTACAGGTAAAAAAATAAATGTTTTTAGGATGGTTTGGGGCATTCAGCAGGGCTGGGGATGGTGTTTGTAATTCAGCAGAGTAGGTGGAACAGCAGCTTAAGTTGCTCAACTTAATAGAAGGCAGGACTGAGCCAACATTTAGACAGTTACAAGGCTAAAGGTAGTTAAAAATGTCAATTTATAAAAAATATGTTGGTAAAAAGCAGAAATAAGACCAAGAAGAGACAGATGTGTCCTTAAAATAAAATAATTTTAATAAATTTTTGCCTGAAAAAAAATGCCCTTTTTCCAAAAAAAAATTAGGGACTGGAGAGGTTTCTCTAACTGTGATAAAGCAACTCACAGCTGCCTAGAAGTTGGTGAGCCAACCAGTTATGTGGCATGAGCCAAGCTGGGGCCATCACACCAGCCTAGAGTCCAGCGGATTGACCGGTTTTGTGGCGTGAGCCAAGCTGGGGCCATCACACCTGCCTAAAGGTTGGTGGGCCAACTGGTTATGTGCCATGTCCCAAGCCATGGCCATCACATCTGCCTAGAGGTTGGTAGGTCGACTGGTTATTTGGTGCGAGCCAAGCTGGGTCCATCACACCTACCTAGAGGTTGGTGAGCATACTGGATATGGAGCATGAGCCCAGTTGGGTCCATCACACCTGCCCAAAAGATGACCAGTTGTGACCTGGACTGACCTCATAAGGCAAGCTCTTAGGAGGCCTACAGAAGTGGAGTTTGGGATCAGGAGTAACAAGGTTTTGGTTACCTGGCCATGCCGGACTGTACACCTCGCATCATGGCACATTTTTTATTTTCAGCAGTTTGTAACGTGGACCCTTACGATTATTCCAGATACAGACGCTCCCAGATCATCAATTCTGGAGAGAATTAAAGGAGCTGAATCTGCTCTACCTGCACGACAATCAATTTCGCAACGCGAAGGACGTCGAATCGCTGTCGTTCTGCCCGAAACTCACCGGCCTGACCCTTTTTGATACGCCGTTCAGCCTGCAGAAACGTTACAGACACATCGTGGTCAACAGCATATGGTCGCTGAAAGCCCTGGATGACTACGTGATATCTGACGGGGAAATCATCGAAGATTGGTCCGTCCCGGAAAGATTCCAAGCGCTAAATCCTAATTTACGCGTAAATATGTCGCCAGCCTCCGGCACGGTAAGACCTCACCTCGGAAGGTGGTCTGTGGCCCGCGTCGGCTTAGAGGGTCTGTTTTATTTTGCCTTCGTCTAGAGGTATCCTGGAGGAACCGGATAGAACGTTTCCAGCCTTAGTAACAATGTAACAATGACAAAAACTGATACTTTTTTTTGGTTTACTTTTTAACTCAGGATATCGGCTACCAGAACGAAATGAAATTAATTACAAGCATCATCTCCAACATCAACCACGTCCATTCCCATTACTCGCCCGTCTTAATCATCCAGAGATGGATCCGGGGGTTTTTAGCGAGGAAGAGGCTGGGGTAAGACTCCTGTTTGCACCGATCTCTGTTTATTTAAGGAAAATTCGTGTTACAGCAGGAATAAAAAAAAAAATACAAGTTTATATTCCAATAAAACATTGTCTCCTCTGTGTATTGTGAAAACGCCGCACGGTAACAGTTACAGTCGCCTGTAAAGTGTCCAGAGCCCCCGAAGCCGCGTACTGTCGGGCGAAATGAACTCTAAAGTAACCGAGTCCGGAGGGGACCGTGAATGTTTGTTCTTTACGGGGTTGCGGCCAATCGAGATAATACAGAGATACGATAAAAAAATCTGGAATTACCGTTATACAGAGTCTGGTGTATTTACAAGGAAGTAGGGTAAAGCAGGGGTAGGAAAGAGTTAAATCTGGGGCTTGGGGCTGTCATTTAATATGCATAGAAAGTGTGCAAGATTTAGCTTTTTATGTGAGTTTGTGCCCTCTCGCGGGGTATTTGTGTAACTGGGCGGGGCATTTAGAAGAAGAATAATGGGGTTTATTTACCCCGTTTAATTTATAGAGCTGTTTCTATACACATTATCGGGGCTTTTAGGGCTGTAGAACCCTGCGATCCCCTCATACCCAGCAAACATTCTGGCATAAGGGGGGTAGAGAGGGGCACAAAGGGGAAACAAGTGGCATCGAGGGAGAAAAGAGGGGCAAAGGTGAAGGAAAGAGGGATATCGGGGGGGGGCATCAGGGGAAGAAAGGGTGCATCAAGTCCAAATAGGGACTGCCCAAACTAAACAGGGATAATTGGATAAGAAATGGTAGTGGGGTGATTGGGGTCCAATGCCTCCAAGTCTATGTAGGCGAAGTTTTTCCTTGTAACCGGTCCTAAGTCCATCATGTTCCCCCGATCCTTCCTGCTTTTGATCCAAAGGGAGGCAAAGAACTCCAATTAAGCTATTTTTCGAATTTTGCCACTTAGGGGGGGGGGTCCTTCTTGACTCCAAAAGGCGATTGGATTTCTCCATCATTTATGCCCATGTAGGTTCTGCTTTTTACCCCTTTTGGAGGCATCCGGTGTATCTGGTAGAACCCCCTCTCTCGGCAGTGGATTCCGTACCTTTACTGCCCTCACTGTAAAGAATCCCTTCCTTTGTCGTCTATGAATTCTCCGCTCTTCCAGTCTCAGAAGACGACCTTGTGTTCTTTGTACATTTCTGTTAGCAAACAGGTCACCGGAGAGCTCTTTTTTTTTATGTTGCTGGTGATGAAACGTTATATTAAAATCACATCATACGTGGTCGATCTACCCCTAAAATTGCTCCATACGCCAACGGGAGCCCTAAGAAATTCCTTAAGTTACCCATATGCTATCACCGCCCTCGGCACGAAGCTGATTGCCGTAACAGCCCGAATATTCTTCATTATCTCATTAAAGAGCCATCAAGGGATTCACTTAAGGAAACAATGTCTAATATATCCCATTCATTATGTATTTGTTGATGATTTTGCCGCTTTTCTGGAATCGTCGGCGGGCCGGGCATATGCCGCGGTGTCATTTTTGCTTACAGAGTGACTAATTCAGACCAATTCGAGTCTCCCCGCTGAGAAAAAAAAAAGAAGTTGCGTTGGCGAAGTTGTTTGGGGCCGACAGGCGTAACGGCGTCAGAGAGATAACTCCGAGCTAAAGAGAACTCAGAGACCGGAGGAAAAAAAATGATGCCAACATAAAAGAAAAAAATGAAGCAACCATATACAAAAAAATAAAATAAAAATAAGATACAGACGATCCATACTCGGATATGGCTGCAGCGCAGCTCCCCATTATTAATGTATAGGGTCACAGCGAGACATTCTATCCTCTCTGTATTACCCGAGGCTGAGAATATTTGGTACAGAATACTAAAAATAATTTGTTTTATATATTTCCGCAGTCTTATTTCGCCACCGAAAATGCAGAAGGAAAAAATCCACAACGCGAATGGCCCGGGAGAGGATATTAATGGCCGTCACGTCGTGAGGATATCGATACGCGATCTTCCCGCATTTCCATATAGCGCAGGCAGCAAAAATCTCCCGGCTGTTAACCAGGTAACGTTATCCAAAGGCACATAAAATCCTCACCGCTGACTTGGCAGAAATGATGTATTTAATACATATTAACCACAAGGACATTGCATTAAAGTAAAATTAAGATCGTGAGGGATAACAACGGACGACGAAGATCATTTTTCTTCCAAAGTCATGAATATCTTCCCTAGAGAGCAACAGAAAGTGTGCGTAAACAGAAATTATACATAATATATATATTTATGTGTATATATATATATATGTGTATTTATATATATATATATTTATGTGTGTATATGTGTATGTATATATATATATATATTTATGTGTGTATATGTGTATGTATATATATATATATATATATTTATGTGTGTATATGTGTATGTATATATATATATATTTATGTATATATATATATTTATGTATATATATATATCTATATAGATATATTGAATAATTCATATATATTTGATACAAATAAATACCCTCTATTATAATGTCATGATGCATGCATTTATATTTACATTTTTTCAATCAGACCATTATTGTAGTTAATTTACTTAAACATTTTTTTAACGAGAAAAGAAACATAAAAAAAGAATCCTATACCAGACTGCGCTAAATACAGTATTTTGTGCCACCAAAAAAGTGTGCATGAGGTCCTACAGAATGTGGAATTCTGAACTGTGTAGTTTGGCTGAGCTATGTAAGGTCGTTTGCTTTACTGAGTAGATAAGTGGAACAGCCTCCCAGCAGAAGTGGTAGAGGGTAATACAGTGAGGGTATTATACATGCATGGGATAGACATACGGCTCCTGAATCTAAGACGAGACCAACGACTGATTAAGGTTTGAGTCGTTACAGCAGGAGAAACGGGCGACTAGACGGGGGCCGAAATGGGTTGATATTCTAGACTTTGATTAATATTAAAAAATATTTTCCGCTTAAAGCCGACCATTGTGTTAAATCATCTTCTTTCATAAAGTCAGCCAGAGCAATCATCAGACAGATATATATAAAGCTGGCTTATGGGATGGGTGCTACGGACCCCTAAACAGAAGGGAATAAACGCGATACATTCATGATCTATATCGGGGTACCGGGGGAATCATGTAAGTTTAATAAGAGCCGTTATTCAGCCCACCGTGCAAATTCCTCCTCAATGTAGTCGTTGTTTATTTCCAGTGTTATAACGCATTTTAAAAATCATTTTAAATATTTAAACAGACCACGAAATGCGTGAACAACTCGCCAGCGGACGCCGTGAAGCATATCACCGTAGATCTAAGAAAGTTACAAAGACACGTACTACAGGTATGGTACAGTATGGAAAAATATTTCTATAAATTGTGCACAATAAATATTATTGGAAAAATGATATTTACTTAATGTTCTAGAGAGCCTGATAGATATATTGTACAAGTGGGACAGCAGCTTTAAGAGAGAGAGATGAGATTCACATCGCTTACCGTAATTGCTCGAATATAAGAGAATATATTCGGACCCCAAATAGAGGTCTAGCTATAAGACAGCGCTGTGCTGCAGGGGACCTGGATCCTCCTGTCTGGCAGCCGGTGAATGTCCTCCCCTGCTGCCCGGCACTTGACCTTCCAGCGCTCCATCATAGAATCTCCGGCGGAAGTGCCGGGCAGCAGCAGAGGTTGTCTATGTGCATCAGGCAGACGTCGACCGCCTGCCCCCGCTAGACACCTGTGAGTCTGGAGCATGGGGACAAGTCTGGGGATGCATTGGTAAGTCGGGGGGGGGGGGGCAGAGTGGCAAGCCTGGAGTCAGATGGGGGGCAGGTTGGCAAATAAACGAAAATAAAAACAAGAAATGCATTTTTCTCAGTCATAGTTTTTATTAAATATGAGAAAACAGTTTACATGAATTAATTTTTAATAAAAACTTTTTTTTTTCTATAGGGTAGTCTTATATTCAGGCTTTTTCTTTTTTTCCTAAATGAATCTTCAAATTTTCTTATAATCGAGCAAATCCGGTAATATCAGATACGTTGTCCCGAGATGCCGTCTGTATTCTGCCCCTGCGTCTCGTGGATTTATTTGCTTCTCCGCTTCATTGTATCCGTCGAGGAGATACATATTATAACATTGTTTATAAATAGAATCCTCGTATCGTCATTAATAGAACCCACTCCGTTTCCGCTGGTTATTGTTGCAGCAAAAGGCCATTTATTACAGGAAAACAATCCCTAGAATCCATTAAAAGCTTAAATTCAGATACCTTTTTCTGGTTAGTGACGCAGAATCCGGTTCCGATTTATAAACAATAAGGTTAACTTGGAATCACACGACGTGTGTTAAAAAATAAACCGTTAACGAGAGCCCCCCTCGGCCCCCATACAATGTTTCATCTCAACGTCAGATCAGATATAATGAGTATTTAAGCCTAAATAAAATAAAAAATCCCCTCCTCCAAAAAGTATGTTTTTGTGATTGTGTATATTAAACATTCTTATTTTTGTTATTTGTGCTTGATTTTTTTTTAATTATTATTATTATTTATTTTTTCATAGCTTTACATTGTACGTTTTGATTAATTTTTTTGGTTATTGTTGCTGTTTTGTGGGCTTTCTCTGGTATTTGTGTGTTTCTGGGAGTATGTCGGAGAATTGGCATATCCAGGAACTTCTCAAATCCCCCCGACCACGAGACTCCCCAAATATTAAGCATTTATTAGTCCATTAGATTGGCAGCCGAATGGCTCTAAGTCATGCAAACCATAACTTGTCAGGAGGTAATGATACTCTGAATAAAGCCACCTGTATTCAAGCAGGGATCCCAGCTGCGATATGGCAGGAAAGCATCAATTGGGTTGCTCAGATAATATTAAATAATAATAATAAAAAAAATAATTAATAATTAAATCGGACCCTGAGAATCTACCCATTTACCCCGAGACCCTGTGATGAGAACCCAGAGAATCTGCCTATTCACCCCAAAAGCCCATTTGACATGTAAGTGGATGTCCGGTTTCTGGCCCCTGACATAGAGATGAGAATATCTTTGCGTATCGCTGGTGTTTAACCTGCTCTTCCATACGTTTCCCCCAAATGCTTTATCAGATACAGTAACTTCTAACAGAAAGTTTCCGCCAGTGTAATTTACAAAACCGTCGGCTGTATAGCTAAAGTAATCCCTACCTCATACCTTCCAACTGTCACGTTTTTCACGGGACATGGCTGATTTTCAGGTGATGTCCCACCACGGACCCCCACTGCCTTTTTTGGGGGGAGATCGTGGGATCTTCTGATCACCCCTGACCGGCCAAGCAATATGTGACACCGGTTGAGAACGCTAGGCCACGAAGCTGATCGCTGCAAGGTGGCAGGATGGGTAACGTAGGCGGGGGGCTCAGCTCCTGCCCCATCACCACCATGCTTCCTACCACGCTATCGAATCTGCCCCGGTTTGGATACCTGAAGAATTGGGGGTGTTCTGCTTTGTTATTTTTCTGAGCCCTCTTGTAGTAAGTTTGTTACCGACCACCTCCGCGAGGTCGGAGGAACCGGTTCATAAAGCTGCCCAATCACTGCGATAGGTCAGCCTCTCTAACACGACAGCCGAGCCGGAGTATATTAAACAAACCTCAACTTTCTGTAAGCGGGTAAAATTCTGAATATTGAGCATATGAGTCAAAAAAAAAAGACTCAATTTTCCAAGAATCAGTAAAATAAATGAGCGTGGATTTCGTATATTTGGATGCCATTGGCTAATTGGGATTTTGGCAATTGATTGTTTTTCTCTGCTCGTAAATGTATTAGTCGTCTTAGATTCAGGAGCCAACTGCCTATCCCATGCATGTTTAAATTCCTTTACTTTTACCACTTCCGCTGGGAGGCTGTTCCATTTATCCACCACCCTCGCAGTAAAGTCAAACATTCATTTTGACACGCGAAAAGCGGGAAGCCGTGCTTATGAGGAGATGTCGCTTAGGGTAATAAATTTTCAAACTGAAGACAAATTTGCTTTTCTTGATCAGGTGTTACCAGATTCGGAGACGGATTGTAATCAGAATCAGAAACAGTCACCGGTTCAGAGTACGGAAACATTAAAAAAAGAGAAAAAGACAAAAGAAGTCAAATCAAAGCTTTTCCTGCAAAAAGGTTTGTACCGTCCTTGATGCCAGCGGGACTCTGTCCGCAAAACAAAAGGGAATTGGCAGATAACTTGTTATTTGATACAATTTCTCTCTTGGTGGTCTTTCAGCATTTTGATTTATTATGTTCAAAAATTTGCAGCACAAACACGTCTTCAAACGTCGTGATTTTTGTGCTTCACGATATTGATTAGACATTTTTTTTCCTTTATTGCATTTACATAATCTCGGGGTAAATGAATGTGTCGTCTAATATTTTTTTTAAATTACCTTTTATTAAAATTTTAAAACAAACATAATTACCCAACAAATATACAACATTAAAATATTACGAAATAATTTCAGGTTCAATTTACAGTTAATGAAAGTTTACTTCTAATTAAATAATGAATGTAAAATAATTTAGGTCTTTGCATTCGGGTTATAAAAAAAAAATAACCATAAATATTTTTATGATTAAAGGAGAAAATGATTATTGAATAGGTTTCTCTTGTTGGTAGCCATAGCAACTTCAAATTAAATTAAGAAAAACTAGCAACAAATGTTGCTAATATAATAAAATACAGGATCACAGGCATTTTAACAATTCTCAATTTTTTTTATTTTATGTTAACAACTTAAATCATGCATCATATCCTTGGATCTGCCCTCAATATTTTGATGGGAAATAATATTTAGGAAGATATCAGACGGTTTGGCTGGTCTAAGAGACAGAGGCACCATTGTTGGATGAGGAGGACCAAGTCTCCAAAAAGGAGGAGAGAGAGCAGGGGTAGAGAGAAAGGGGGAAGAGAGAAGGGGTATAAAGAGAGAGGGGGGGGTGAAGGAGTAGAAAAAGAGAAATGGGAATAGAGAAGGGGTCAAGAAAGGAAAGGGGGAAAAGAGAGAGGGAGGAGAGAACGGATAGAGAGAGAGATAGAGAGAAATGGGCAATAGAGGAGTTGAGAGACAGAAAGGGGAAAGAGAGAAGGGGTTAAGAGAGCGAAAGGGGGGATAGAGAAGGGATAGTGAGAGAGGAAGGAGAAAATGGATAGAGAGAGAGAGAGAGAGAGAAAGGGGGAAGATAGAAGGGCAAGAGAGAGAGAAAGGAGGAATAGAGAAGGGGTCGAGAGAGAGAAAGGGGAAATAGAGAAGGGGTAGAGAGAGCGAGAAAAGGGGGGAGAGAGAGAGACAGGGGAGATGGGGAGAGGGAAGAGGTGAGAGAGCACTATGAGGATGGGTTTTATACTCATCACCTCATGGTGTAAATTGAATCTCGCCTGGGAGACCCGGAGCCGAACGGGAAGAATGGTCTAAAATATCCCGTTTCATCATCGTATGACACAACATTCTGTTAGCATGAACTGAAAAAAAATAAAGCGTCGGCTTCCTAGCATGTGAGGCGGTAAATATGTGTGTGTGTATATATATATATATATATATATATATATATATATATAAATAATATGTAAAAGCAAAGTGCAGCCCATTGTCAGAGGAATGAAAGAGAAGCGAAGATGGAAGAGAAAGCAAAGGTTTCCTGAGGATTAAACGACAAGAACGTTACAATGTTTGACATTCTGGAATAAAGGCTCGATCAGGAACATTTCTCTGTCGGCAGCGGCTCGCGTTACAAGCGCGGCTCCCATTAATAAAGATAGATGTAATCCTCCGGTGACCCGACATAAGAGCGCACACAATAACGATATACTGACTCACAGCCATCTCCGGCTCACAGTTCCTTGGCTGAGAGTCATGATGGTTGTAGTCCAGCATCCAGCTCTTCTTTGTCATAAATATTCTCTGCCTAAAAACCTTTTTGGGTTTTATTTGTGGGATTCCAACTTTTAGAAGTGTCTACAGGAGAGGATGAGCGCTTTGTGTTTTTTTTTTTCTAGTTTGTGTGTCCAGAAACTTTTTCTACTTTAATCTAACTTTATTTAGAGACCTAGAACCTGCCGGCAGAGCGGCCCCATCCGGCCCCCGTCTAGTCTGCCCGTTTCTCCTGCTGTAAAGACTCAAACCTTAATCAGTCGTTGGTCTCATCTTAGATTCAGGAGCCGTATGTCTATCCCATGCATGTTTATTACCCTCACTGTATTACCCTCTACCACTTCTGCTGGCAGGCTGTTCCACTTATCTACCACCCTCTCAGTAAAGAGACTTAACGATACCGATATAAGCATATGTTTTTTCCCTGCATTTTATGTTATTTCAGATCAAATGGAGCCAAGCCTCGAAGAAAAAGACGAACCCGACATTACACTCCTGGGGTTAAGCGCCCGAGTCTACGAGTCCGACCCTAGAAAAGATTTGGGGGCGTCCCACGAAGAGTCCGCAAGAGCGATTCGACAATCGATACAACATTTCCACGCGATTACGCAAACCAAATCGCAAACAACGCACTCAAGGAACGGCGCTCAGAAAGAGGACACGGTTGGCCAAGTCACGTCACTCAAGCACTTGTACGACGTTGACAAAGCTTATGAGATCCGCAAACAACGCAGTCTCCAAGAGAGGAAAAAGGACTTGGTTATGCGGGTGCAATCCCACGAAACGCAGGCCAAATGCAACATCCAAGGGTTTCTGGAGGAAAAGAAAAAGAATGCCTTGGAAGAGAACGAGAAACATTGTGTCAGCCTCCAGGAGATCACTCGGCGCAATCGACTCGCGCAACAAAACTTTATCGACAAAGTCAAACAGAGACAGGAAAGGCTTTCCCAGGAGAAGCAGCGCCGAGCGTCTGAATGTTCGTTTGTCAGGGAATTTAACGCGCAGCACACGTCTGTGGCAAAAACCCTTTTGAAGCATGAAAGAATGACACGGAAAAGCGCGGAGACACAAGAAAAGATCAGATGCCTGAGAAGTTTGAAGGAGAATGAGGAAAAACAAAAGGAATTTGCAAAATGCCTCAAGGAACACAGGTAGGAGAGTAAAAAAAATAAAATAAAAATAAGAAAAACCTTGTGCTCAGCCATGAAATGCCATTTAATGAACTTTTCCTCATGAATTCTAGAATGTTACGGGGAGCATGAATACATATTCTAGTCTCTGTGAAAATATATTGAATAAAATACTCTCCAGATTCTAAAGGGGAGCTGTTACCATGACAACAACATCCATTAGATAAATCTACCAAGACTCGATACATGTAACTGATTTGAGATGTTTTAGTTTAAATAGGCTGCCTGACACATACTAACACACAAGCTCGCTCTAACACCACACACTAACACACAGTCACTCTAATACTATACACTTATGCATGCACACACTCTCCCTTCTCCTAGGGCCACTAACTCTAGGCTCACCACTGCATCATACACTTACACTCACACTTTACATCATACACTAACACACGCGCTATCATCATACGCTGAAACACGCTAACGCAAAATGCTCACACAGATAAACACCATACACTCACGCACAAACACTGACACCAAATGTTCACATACTCACTCTAACACCACACACTCACTCTAACACCCAATACGCTCTCCCTCTCTAACAAGATACGTTCACACACTCGCTCTAACACCACATATACTTTCTCTCTAACACATTCACACACACACTCGCTCTAACACCATACAATAACACACATTCATCCCCTCCCTCGCCAATCTTTCCTAGTTTCCTTCTCCTTCTTTACAAAACGTAGAATTCTGTAAAAGTGTTAGATCCACTATAAGTTTAGAAGAATGACTATTGGTTTCTCATAATGTTATGGCAATCGTATCCGTAATGTATCCATTCTTACAGATCCCAGCCGCTTCTCTCCGGGGTTCTGCGGGGAGAATCACCTCTCGTGATGTTACATAAAGGTTGGCCGTGAAAATACAAAACCAGATGGAAAATATGTAGCAAATTGCAGCTTAATTCTGGGGAATAAAGATCTCCGTAGGAATCGGCGGAGTTTTCTCTCCGTACAAAAAGAGGCAGAGACGAGAAATTAAAGGAAACCGGCGGCTTCTGTCAAACAATTAACACTCTGTTGTTTCAAGGGTACAGCGAGCGACCGGCAAAGTGCGGCATCAAGACAAACGATTACCCGCAATTAACGCCGTCTTCCCTTTTTGATCCGATTTTCAGGCAGCTGGTTCTGCAGATTGAAAACGCTTCTGAAAAGGCATCTCTGGCCTCGGACGCCCGTCGGAAAGCGCAGGACAGATTGCGTGACGCCCGGACCCGGGTCACAGGCGCGAAGGGCCAGCGTGTCGCCGCGGAGCCGATGTTTAAAGTACCTGTCAATCAGTTGTTTCCACGGCAGCTCGTCTAGAGGATGTAAACATGTTGGTTATTTTATACATTAACCCCTAGGTAGTAATAAAATAATATATAATACTACTTGGTGTTGGTTGTATCCCTTTGAGTCGCCTGCCGCAACTAGAAGGTAACCCAAAACCTGCCGGCAGATCGGCCCCCATCCGGCCCCCGTCTAGTCCCCGTTTCTCCTGCTGTAAAGACTCAAACCTTAATCAGTCGTTGGTCTCGTCTTAGATTCAGGAGCCGTATGTCTATCCCATGCATGTTTAATACCCTCACTGTATTACCCTCTACCACTTCTGCTGGGAGGCTATTCTACTTATCTACTACCCTCTCAGTAAAGTAAGTTAGTAAAAAGCCCTTCATTCAACCCCTAAACAGTACATATTATTATTAATTCTTTGATATAGCACCATCATGTTCCGCAGCTATGTACAATATATATGAATGAATATTGCTGCTATAAGTGTAACTGAGTGGGGCATTTAGAAGAAGAATAATGGGGTTTATTTGCCCCGTTTAATTTATAAAGCCGTTCCCTGCTGTTTCTATACACATTACCAGGGCTGTTAGGGCTGTAGAACCCTGCGATACCCTCATAGGGGAGGAAAAAGGGGGCATCTGGGATTTTGGGACTGTCCCTCCTAAAGAAGGACACTTGGGAGGTATGGGGCACATCTACCATTACCTTGCTACGCCATAATTTGTTAGTTAAACCGCGTCGGTCGGGTTGCTAGGAAAATAATCAGCTAAAGAGTACATTATAGCAATTTACTTCCAAACAATATTAAGCCTGCTTTATTTTGTATCTGTTACTGTAAATTGTATGTTTTCGCCTTATTTATCGGAATTACTGGTATTGGGAGGATATACTTAGAAATCCAGAGAACAGAATGAAATACTTCACAAAATTAGTGTTATTTCTGCCGTAAATTCCCAGCTCTTTAATTGAATCCAAATCTATATTCCGATAGCTGTTTATTTATTTAGCGAATCCTGGCTCAATATTATTTTAGTTTGCCGGCTAATTTCCTCATTGCTTTAAATAATAATACGTGTGGAGCCGCGTTTAATTAACTCTCCTTGTAAATTCCAAAGGCTTTTTAATTTCGGTTTACTGTTTTAGAAAGCGTCGTGTTTTTCGCTCTCCTATATTAATTTTCTGCGCGTTCCTTTGTATCGTTCTATTGTATCAAGGAACAGAACAGTCATTTGTGGTTTTATGCAACAAGCTATAATCGGGCGATGTTTATGATGCGATGTGCGCTCATCACACGGTTAAACGCGCTTTAAGGTTTTATAATCATATTTACTCTTAATCACAACACCAAATGGGCAGGTTCACGATATCCTTCTTCATGACTCTACTGCATACGGGAGCGACTTAAAGGGACGCGGCAGCCATCATGGGCACTTTAATGCATATAATGACCCATTAAGTTACACAGCGTCCTCCTTGAAAATGCTTGGGGAGTGAATCTGCAGAATCCCCCCATATATATTTACCCCTTTACCCACTTTCAATCTAAATGCCCTGCAGGAGAGGAGTCCAGCCAATCGCATCTCCCGTCACATGAGGGACTCTCGTCCGGTGCTCGGTCTGTTAAGAATGCTCCCATTGATTTTAATGAGAGCACTTTCCTGCCACTGAATGGCTGCTTCAAGCGGCCAATCAGTGGCAAGGATTGTCTGATCATTGAGGTGGAGGGCAGCTGCAGAGCTGCAGTAATAACCCCCAGCGCTGTATACAATAATATAACCCCCAGCGCTGTATACAATAATATAACCCCCAGCGCTGTATACAATAATATCACCCCCAGCGCTGTATACAGTAATAACCCCCAGCGCTGTATACAGTAATATACCCCCCAGCGCTGTATACAGTAATATAACCCCCCCAGCGCTGTATACAGTAATAACCCCCAGCGCTGTATACAGTAATATACCCCCCAGCGCTGTATACAGTAATATAACCCCCCCAGCGCTGTATACAGTAATATAACCCCCCCAGCGCTGTATACAGTAATATAACCCCCAGCGCTGTATACAATAATATAACCCCCAGCTCTGTATACAGTAATATAACCCCCAGCGCTGTATACAGTAATAACCCCCAGCGCTGTATACAGTAATATACCCCCCCAGCGCTGTATACAGTAATATAACCCCCCCAGCGCTGTATACAGTAATATAACCCCCAGCGCTGTATACAGTAATATAACCCCCCCAGCGCTGTATACAGTAATATAACCCCCCCAGCGCTGTATACAATAATATATGACATTTTGGGTGACTTTCCTTGGTTCAAACACCATACTGAGCTGATGCTTTATGGCAATGCTAATGAAATCTTTCATTTATAGTCTTTTATTAGTCAGAGAGTCCAACTTGGTGATTAAGACTGAGTCATTCTATTATTCTCCACAGGCAGTATGATAAGGAGTAAGAATCATACAAATGGCTGATATGCAGCTGCCTGAAAACTTTATATTATGGGGGGAAAACTAAATAAAAAGAAATTTTTGATGGGAGTTCCCCTTAAAGACTTTCTATCCCTTTAAATGGAACAGTCCCGTGTTATAATGCTGCGTGCAATTATTAAAATTCTATTTATTTAGGATAGAGGGAATTATAATAGACGTAAATATACTTTGTGAATATGAAACATAAAAGGAGACGTTTGTGTAAATGAAGATATATCTTTAAATAAGATGTTAAAAGGTTTTAATGGGAGTTCTAATGAGATTCCCAGAAACTGCACAAATAATTTATATAGCAATTATAAACTAATCATGGAGGTCACTAATTAAATTTACATCTTTTGCCTCAAGTAATGCCTCTTTCTCTGTCATTTTCAATCTTCCTGTAAATAAATATATCTGGACACCTAATAAGCAGCGATTTACACTTATCTGTATTTTCATGGTGAAAAAGCCTTTTATTCCGATTTTATGGCATCGAGGTGAAAATTAACAAATGAACATAAAGCTTTGTGAATAGATTCGTGCATGGAATGTGCTGCTAATAAACCATAGAAATACAAAACCTCTAAGACTGATATATTGTTAAACATTTTAATTACTAATAGATTAAAATAGAATACTGTATACAGCGCTGGGGGTTATATTACTGTATACAGCGCTGGGGGTTATATTACTGTATACAGCGCTGGGGGTTATATTACTGTATACAGCGCTGGGGGTTATTACTGTATACAGCGCTGGGGTTCTATTACTGTATACAGTGCTGGGGGGTTATATTACTGTATACAGCGCAGGGGGTTATATTACTGTATACAGCGCTGGGGGTTATTACTGTATACAGCGCTGGGGTTATATTACTGTATACAGCGCTGGGGGGTTATATTACTGTATACAGCGCTGGGGGTTATTACTGTATACAGCCCTGGGGGTTATATTGCTGTATACAGCGCTGGGGGGTTATATTACTATATACAGCACTGGGGGTTATTACTGTATACAGCGCTGGGGTTATATTACTGTATACAGCGCTGGGGGTTATATTACTGTATACAGTGCTGGGGGTCATATTACTGTATACAGCGCTGGGGGTATATTACTGTATACAGCGCTGGGGGTTATTACTGTATACAGCCCTGGGGGTTATATTACTGTATACAGCACTGGGGAGGTTATATTACTGTATACAGCGCTGGGGGTTATATTACTGTATACAGCGCTGGGGGGGTATGTTACCGTATACAGCGCTGGGGGTTATATTACTGTATACAGTGCTGGGGGTTATATTACTGTATACAGCGCTGGGGGGGTATGTTACCGTATACAGCGCTGGGGGTTATATTACTGTATACAGCGCTGGGGGTTATATTACTGTATACAGTGCTGGGGGTTATATTACTGTATACAGCGCTGGGGGTTATATTACTGTATACAGTGCTGGGGGTTATAAAATGTAATTAATTCTACAGAAAGATATCTGATTTTTTATGAGAATTAACCCTTATCTCGCCGTTGATGGTTTTGTAGACATCGAATCAGATAAATGACCTTTGTGTTTTATAACCATTCAGAATGACTGATTGTAAAATGTGGCATAAAAGTCTCACACTTTCCTACGTGTTGAGATGATGATCCACTCCCAGCATGCACCGGGCCTCCCTCTCCCTGATTGGCTCTTAAAACAAACATCTTTTGTAAAAAGAAAGAAAGAAAAAGGAAATAAGTAGTCGTTTTTGAAGAATGCCCAAAATTGATACCAGATCCTCTTTAAATATTTTACCTCTTAATTTTAAGATGTAATGGATGGAAATTTTACTTTACTGAGAGGGAGGTAGATAAGTGGAACAGCCTCCCTGCAGAGGTGGTAGAGGGTAATACAGTGAGGGGATTAAACATGCATGGGATAGACATACGGCTCCTGAATCTAAGACGAGACCAACGACTGATTAAGGTTTAAGTCTCTATAGCAGAAGACATGGGCAGACTAGACGGGGGCCGAATGGGTCCGATCTGCCAGCGGGTTCTATGTGTGTGAAAGCACTGGATCCTGGTCCCAGTGTTGGGGGTAAAGTTATACAGTCTCCCAGTAGGTGGCAGTGTAGATTCAATGTACCAACCTACGCCGTGTGGTATCTCTGAGTACAAAAGTCTTATTTTAACGTATATTTTTTGGCTGATTACCGCCTCCGCCCAGCAGTTGATAATGGAAAATAATCATTAAATATATTATGCGCAGAGATCCATATTTTATTATTAAGGAAATTTAGTCTAAAAACCACAAAGAGGTGTCAGACCTTTCTGCTAAATCGACGTTCCTCCGAATTCTTTTATCATTTATACTGAGATTAATTGTCTGAAACCCGGCGCAGGGAAGCTGATGATTTTTCACGACAGAAAACGGCCCCAATCAGAGACAAATTGTGCGCTTTAAATGACACTTAATGACAAATGAAATTAACTCCCATCACACTCAGCCAGCTATAAGCCGGGAGTTGATTTTACCAGCATATGGAATGATACATTGTTTCCCGACAGTCAAAGGATGGAAAAAATGCTATAAAGTGACTTTTCCAAAAAGACTCCGATTTTATTGAGAATAGCCCTTTGTGCAACGCTGTGGAATATGATGGCGCTATATATATATATATACATAACAACAACAACAACAACAATAATAGTACTACTACCACTACTACTAATAAGCTATAAACACATTTAGAACATTTGTAAGTTATCATTTTTTCTATATTTGTTACTTTTGTTGCAGATGAGAAGTAGCAAAAAAACCCAACAAAAACAACCTGTTTTGGTTGCTTTCAAATAAAAAAAAGCAAAAAAAACAACAAAAAAGGCTACAATTAGCTTCTTTCATATGAGAAGCAGATGGGAAATCGCTGCTCTCCACAGTATGGGAAGCCGAGCAAAGCAGACGATCTCTTCCCCACACTGGAGGAGACGAGGTTTTTATTAAGATTCATTTTGAACGTATAGATATTGTATATTTCAACCCAAAATAATAAAAATGAAACATTATAATGTCTTTTTTTTTATCTTTGAAACCTCCAATATCTCAAAGTTTTTTCCAGCTTCACTTAAATGGCTGATCCCAGAAAGGATCTCCCGCAGGAAGAGCTAAAGGGCCCTGTATAATGTATATTTAAATCAGCGAGCTGGCCCCCTGTATAATGTATAGATAAATCAGTGACCGGCCCCCTGTATAATGTATAGTTAAATCAGTGAGCCGCCCCCTGTATAATATATATTTAAATCAGTGAGCCTGCCCCCTGAATAATGTATAGATAAATCAGTGACCGGCCCCCTGTATAATGTATAGATAAATCAGCAAGCCGGCCCCTGTATAATGTATAGTTAAATCAGTGACCGGCCCTTGTATAATGTATAGTTATATCAGTGACCGGCCCCTTGTATAATGTATAGTTAAATCAGTGACCGGCCCCTGTATAATGTATAGTTTAATCAGTGACTGGCCCCTGTATAATGTATAGTTATATCAGTGACCGGCCCCTGTATAATGTATAGTTATATCAGTGACCGGCCCCTTGTATAATATAAAGTTAAATCAGCGAGCTCGAGCTGGGCCCTGTATAATGTATAGATAATCAGTGAGATGCCCTGTATAATGTATAGATATATGCAGAACATAGTAGTGGGGGGCAGCGAATATTTTCTATCTGCGACAGGAATCATCACAGGGTGGGAAGTCCCACTCGCCACCATTTCTCAGATATGGGGGGGGGGGGCAGTTTTCACCCGGATCTAGAACCGGCCTCTTATAGAACTTTTAGGCTTTAAATAAAAAATGTAAATTTCAGAAAATGTCACACATTTCCCTTTTGATAATTCCCAAAGTCCCGCGTGGTTAAAGGTCCCGCATATTAATGAACCGATAAATAATTAATCATCCTTTCTATGGCGGAACTTTAAAAACAATAAAATCCGAACATGTTCGCGTGCGCTGCTCCTAATAAAGTTTTGAAAATAAAATCCTGTTCTTATTTTTTTGATACAAGATTCAACATGAAAAAGAAATCCGTTTTGGGATGGGAGCCTTCGGCGGGGCGCGGAAAGGTGTCAGTCAGACCTTGACGGCGTTGGCTGGACGCCCGCGTCCTCTCACCCTTGAAGACGTTGTACCAAAGGACGACGCAGCGTGTTATTTTTTATGTTAGTGATTTTTTTTTGTTTGGTTTTTTTTTGCAACCCAGAAAAGCAGCTGGGAAAACCGCGGCGCGTTTAACTCCTGCGGGTTTCACAAGAACGGAAGCGGAGAAACGGAGATAAATGATGGGTTGCCTGTAGCTCTTTATTTCACAAAATCTCTACATCACCAAGAGGACTTGGAGCTGCACGAGGCATCTTGGTTGGGTTTTTTTTGTTTTAAAAATTTTTTTTTTTTAAAAAGAAAAAATTTGCGTTTAGGTGAAGCCCTCGCCTTTCTTTTTTTATTATTATTTTTTTATATTTGCTGCTTTTTAATAAATTATTGTAGACATGCGATACATTAAACAGAATTATTAGGACTGAAACCGGTCGGACCATGAAATAATAATAATAAAAAAACACCATAAAAAATGGGGGTTTTTTTGCACGTTTTATACCGAGACGTGAATCGAAGCCCAAACAGAGACAGCTTTTTTTTTTATGTGACAGATTTTGCTCTGAATCCCACGACGTCGTCTTCTCCTCTCCCGGTCCTGAAGGATCCTTTGAGAATTCCGTATTCATGTATTTTCATGAGAAAGTGTTTTATGCTCTAGAACTGCGGTTCTGTCAGTTGTAATACTTTTTTCTTATTTTTATTGAATGTGTGGCAGGTACTCGCTGAAGTTTATCATATTTTTAGGTATCTGGAAAGTTTCTCTATGGTAATCCTCTGTATGGTAATCCTCTCTATGGTAATGGAGGACTCAAGGTTTCTGCTTCCATCTCGATAAAATATCTTTTTTTAAATATCCAACAGATAATACTCTGAATTGTCAGAAAACGTCCAAAAAAAAGTAACGTGGAAAAACACGGTCTGGTAACTACGGTCTAGTGAGTCTGACATAATGGTGTAGAACACGTGGTCTCGTCTTCAGCTCCTCTCTGATTTATAGCATATTTAATAAATGGAAGTTTATATAACGACTTCCTGCATTGAGTTGGGAGGGAGGAATCCAGTCCCCTCTCTCCATCCCTCCTCCCCTATTGTTCCGTCCAACCGCTGTCTGTTACAGTATTGCTCCAATCCGTTCCCACATTGCAGAATATTTTTTCTCTCCCTCCTATGTGATTGGAGGAATGGGGGAAGAGGTTGTCCCTGTGGTGTTTGAAGAGGCGCCGTCGTGTTGGGGAAAGGCTCTGAAGAGCGCTGAAGAGGAAAGAAGAAGAAAGAGACACAGAAGTCGGGAAGATGGGAAGAGAGGCATTTTTTTCCTTAAACACCACGCTCCCCACACAGCTCTCCCTCAGGAAACTCCCAGAATCTGAATGCCGGAGTCTATTAAATTGTCACTGATATAGATGGGAGGGTCGGCACCTCTCTTACACAAACTTACACACTTACATATACACATTCATGCTAACACACATACACATTCATGCTAACACAAATACACAGTCATACTAACATACATACACATTCATGCAAACATACATTAATGCTGACACACATAAACATCCACACTCAGGGCCGGCCCAAGGCAAAATGCCGCCTGGGGCGAATTTTAAAATGCCGCCCCCCCCATTTTCTACCCTTCCTCCCCCCCCCCTTGTACTTACTTTTTAGCAGTCCTGCGGCGAGTCTCCCTGTTTGGTCTCGGTGCCGGCTTGTAATGCTGAGCGCCGGAAATTAGGTAATCTTCTGGCACTCAGCATTACAAGCTGGCACCAAGACCGAACAGGGAGACTCGCCGCAGAGGAGAGAGAGAGGGGCGCCGAGCGGGTACCGACAGCTTGGTAAGCGAAAACCACTCGGCACCCCTTTCTCTCTCTTTCGCTTTAAAAAAAAAAAAAAAGGGCTTGGGGCTGCAAAGTGCCGCCCCTTCAAAAGTGCCGCCTGGAGCGGTTGCCCCACTCGCCTCCATTATCGGGCCGGCCCTGTCCACACTCACTCAATTGGAGTTAAATCACAAACCCTGCATTTTTAGTCTCCTTTAACAACATTTCAGGTTTAGCCGAGTCGTGGCTCCGGCCCATTCTGCTGATATTATTGTCCCTTTAAACCGTTCCAAAGTCAGAATAACAACATCGGAACTTCAAAGACTGCGGCGCTTAATAAATATTAAAGACGACCTGATAACAAAAACTCGAGTGCTTCTCCCGAGTAATTCCTAATCTATATGTAACGGCTCTTCAAAAGGCGGGGATCTATTTATTAACCCCATGAATGGGTAAATGCTGTTTTTTAAGGTTTTGTCGCATGGAGTCATCCAGACTGCGATGCACTTTTTTTTTCAGAGCGTTGTGAAGATGTTGGCACGATCTTTTCTCGCACGCGGAGGCTCACGCCTGGCAGACATTCAAGAATCTCACCTGCTATTGAGAAGTAAAAAGTATTCGCTTAACCCTGTGTGTTCCAGCTGGCTAACAAAGAAACATAGAACCCGGCCCCATTCGGCCCCCGCCTAGTCGCCCGTTTCTACTGCTGAAACCTTAATCAGTCGTTGGTCTCGTCTTAGATTCAGGAGCCGTATGTCTATCCCATGCATGTTTAATTCCCTCACTGTATTACCCTCTACCACTTCTGCTGGGAGGCTGTTCCACTTGTCTACCACCCACTCAGTAAAGTAAAATGTCCAGTACCCACAAGGCTAAATAATCAGAAAAAGTTTTTTTTTTTAAATACTAAATACAATTTTTTTTTATGCAGATGTAGGGGCTTCGTGTGGATTAAATACGTTTTTTTTGGACTCTTGGTCCGTGTGCTGTGATGGAAATGGCTGATACAGGAGAGACAGATGGTGGAACGTGAGCTCATTTCACATGTTCACATGTCTTAGGCGTGAATCAGTGGCTTTTTTTTTTCACGGTATCTGCTGGAGGATACAGAAGAAGCTGCAGCCAGAGCTGGCGGAATAAAAAAAAAAATGCATTTGCAGCAAAAAAAAAAAACATTAAAAAAAAATGACATATATCTGGAAACTTCCTGGGGTTTGCAACCCAGAGCAACCCAGAGCGTCCATCTTCTGGGGGTGTGGCTTCATGCAGAGGCAGGGGCTCTTAGACTTTAGTAGACGTAGAATGGGTGTGGTGTATGTGGTAGTAGGTGGGCAGTGGGCGGAACCTGGGCGGAAGGGGGAAGAACCATTGCATCATTGGAGTACCTGAAGTCCCTGGGAAGCAGCCACGGCTGGACCTGCTTACTGGGATCCTGGAAAATCTGCCACTAGGCTGTCCACCCTGGGGCCGGACTCATCATGGGGCAAACCGGACAACTGGCTGGAGGCCCCTAATTACGCCTCCTACATACCTTTTATTGCCATTAATAGAGTAACTCCCATCAGTGGCAGCTGGCTGCAAACTGGTATGATGGTAAGGCTAGGTTTCCACTTGGTTTTTTTTTGCTAAAAACGCCCATAAAAACGCCAATTCAGCCACACGGCGTTTTTTTAGTGAAAAAACGCTGCAGCCAGATGTTAGCTGTTCTTCGATAGGAAATCGCAGAATGCCAGATCCACTTGGCGTTTTTCTGTTTGGGGTTTTTTCTGTCCTCTGTGGCATTTTTCTGCTTTTTTGGGCTCTGTGGCAGTTTTTCAGAATCGCAGCATGTTCACACTCTGGCATTTTTTGCGAGGAAATCTTGGCGTTTTTCTCCAATAGAAGTCTATGGGAGAGAAAAAACGCCATGAAAAAGCCATGTGGGTTTATTGCCTTGGCGTTTTTTATGGCGTTTTTTTCCACAGTTACAATGCAGAGGATGGACCCGGTATCTGTGTGTCCTACGAGAAATAGGCGGGAAACAAACAGTTTCACACAAAACAAAGTTCATATTGAATTTTACCCCATTACAAACAAACCAACGGGATCCTGCCTGCCAAAAGCAACAGCGAACAATTTGCGCCATCATTTGGGGCCAATCTTCCCAGAGGAGCAGACATTCGGAATAAAGCAGGCCTTACAAACCACAGAAAAGAGACAAAAGGGTCCGCCGGGGCGTAGAACTCTACTAAGGAAATGACATCAGGAGGGGGCAGATACTCGCCATTTATCCGAATCCCTTTTAGCTGGGTGACAATTCCAACGTGTAAAGGCTGGAAAAACTGCCTAAGGTCAAAAAAAGCAATTTCCACAGAAAGGCTGAAACGCCAGAAAAAACTCCAGAAAAAAACGCCAAAACGCAGGAGAATGCAGTGGGAGTTTTCTTGGCGTTTTTCCTGGTGTTTTACATATAAAGCACTATGGCAAATATTTACAGTGTAAAATAAATATATTATTAATTATTGTTTTATATAGCGCCATCATATTCCATAGCGCTGTACAATGGGTAGACAGGATGTAACAAGTAAAAAGAGGACGGCCCTGCTCAAAAGAGCTTACACTCTAGAGTATATATATATATATATATATATATATATATATATATATATATATATATGCAAGAACCCAAGTTTCTGTGTACACCATGGGAACAGCTATCTTAAATTCTGCAGGATTATTCCTCCCCATTGAGTTATCTAATCCCTATTGTTAAGATGCCGATTGGTTCAGGCACTTTTAGCAAAATTGGATGGGGGAGAAAGACGTTAAGGACGGGAAATTGATCAGATAATGCTAAAGCGGCTACATTCAGACACATTGTTACATTATTATTACTCGCTGTATCCTAGTAACGTTTGTAGCAAACAAAACAATAGAAATTAGGTGCAAATCGCAACAAAAACGATTAAATAGAAAATATTCATTTCAGCAAGTGCACCCATCACGCCGAGCTCAACTGCTGCTGATTAATAAAGGATTTTGACAGATTAAGGCTAAATTCCAAAATTCATATTTTCTAATTGTCATTTCCGATGGGTTAACCCGAATTAATTTCCAATTATCAAAATTATTATCAAAATTAACTTGCTACTTGTATTGGCCAATATCATAACTTGCAATTGCAGAATTTTAGGACATTTTATATGTATGGAAAAAAATGTTGGATAGGTTTAGGGATAGAGGTGCGGATAGGGTTAGGGATAGAGGTGTAGATTGGGTATAGGATAAGGATAAGGTAAGGCACAGGGATAGGTACAGGCTTAAAGTTGGGGATAGGGTTAGAATTAGGGATAGGGTTATTGGATAGGGATAAGGATAGAGGTAGGAATAGGGTAAATGATAGGGATAGGGTTTGAGTTAGGCACAGGACTAGGCTTAGTTATAGGCTTAGAGTTGGGGATAGGGTTAGGCTAAGGGGTAGGGATAGGGTTAGGGTTAGGTATAGGATTAGGGATAGGGTTACTGGATAGGGATAGGATGAGGGTTAAGGACAGGGATAGGGTTGGAGTTGGGGATAGGGTTGGAGTTGGGGATAGGGTTAGCGATATGGTAAATGATAGGTATAAGGATAGGGTTAAAGTTATTGGATAGGGATAGGATTATGGTTAAGGACAGGGATCGGGTTAAATTTAGAATTACGGATAAGGGTAGGGTTAGGGTTTGAATTAAGGTTAGTGAGAAGGAAAAGGGTTAGTGATAGGGATAAATTTAGGGATTAGGGTTAGTGAGAGGGATAGGGTTAGTGATGTTAGGGATAGGGTTAAATTTAGGGTTTGGGATAGGATTATGGCCAGAGGTTTTTTTTGCGTTTATTCAGGGATGGTTTAATTATATCCTGTAGGGAAGAACGCTGATAGGTTGAAAACCTTTGTTGCTATTGCTAGAAAAAAAGTAATTTCTCAGAATATTTTGTTAATTTTATAAATTTTCGGTATAGATTGTAACATAGATTTTATTGTGTGAGTGGTTACACCATGAAAAGCTTTGTTTTTTTTCTGCAATAAATGACCTTTTTAGTGTTAAGATAAAGTAGCGGGGTGATGTTTCCTTTTAAATTAAACAGATCCTTTGAAACAAACCCTTTTATTGTCCTCGCCCTGAACTCCTCTAATGCTGCTGAATGTCCAACTAAGTTACGGAGTCTGTAATGCGAAGTAATTTGCGAACAATTATGTTCTAAACTCCGACACAATGGCAAAAAAAAGTTAATTTCTTTTGACTTCTGCCAGTTGGCGTTCAATTTACGAGCCATGAAATCATTTAATCCTCAAAAACACATTTATCAAAAAAAGAAAGAGAAATAAAAAGTAAAATCCAGCAATTCAGCATCAGAACGATCAGCTGACCTCTAACTCTGAAGTTCATGGGGAATATTGGGGGACAGATGAGCGGCTCCCCTACAGGGGTGGTTTCAAGGAAGATATGGGGGCACATTTTGGGAGATGCGTGATAAATAGTGTTTTTTGGAGGCTACAAGGGGAACCTGCTGGCAGATCAGACTCATTTAACCCTTAATCAGCCGTTGGTCTCGTCTTAGATTCAGGAGCCGTATGCCTATCCCATGCATGATTAAATCTCGCTGTATTACCCTCTACCACTTCTGCTGGGAGGCTGTTCCACTTATCTAGATTCAGGAGCCATATGCCTACCACATGCATGTTTAAATCCCCTCACTGTATCACCCTCTACCACTTCTGCTGGGAGGCTGTTCCACTTATCTTCCACCCTTTAAATAAAGGAAAGTGGCTAAATAGTAGCACAAACCACTCTGTGCATGCGCAAAAAACAAACACTTTTGATGAGATCAGTTACCCCAGCAACCATATAAAATTCATTTTTTTTTAAATTAAGTTTGTTTACAATGGTTTGGCGCATGGTATAATATTTTTATACCCGTACAAATTAACCATTTCCTACCTATCGAAAAACTGTCCTGAATCCTCAAATGTTCCAAATTTCCGTAAATTCTCCACTCTTTATAACATGCAATTTTTTTTGGAACCCAGAAATACTGCATAGCCCAAAAAAATAAAAAAAATAATAAAAAATCAATTTATTGAAGGGTTAAATCTTTTGAAAGAAAGAAAATAAAAATGTAGATTATTTGTATCCGTTGAATGGCTTTAATTATTTTCTTCACGCCGTAAAAAAAACCCACAACAACAAAAAAACAGAATAATAAATTGAAATTCTCCCGCAAACCAATAAGACGCCAACGAACGTTATGTTTTTTTAAGCAAGTCAAAAGGTCATTTGGCGTTCGGGGATGTTTTTTTCCTCCTCCGCTTGAAATTATTAGCGAATTGCCCCATAAACTTTAATAATATTGACCAGCTGGGGATACGGTTAAGTGGGAAATAGTCGTTCTTCTATTACTGCCGAAATTCCTTCGCTCGCCCCGGCAGCCATATTCCCCGTAATTATAATATATAAATTACCGATCTCACGCGCGGCGCGGGACGGAGATCTCAAAGCGGCTGTTCTAGTAACTCTAAGGATAAAATTCTGAGTATCCCTGCGAAAGCTCAAACTTTGGGGTCACGAAAGGAGAATAATATGGAAAAAAAAAAGGCATTTTTACAAGTAATAACGATTCGCATTAGCGGAGATGGATGGCAATCGAGCGCCGCGCTCTCTCCGCTTTATTGTCTTCCATCTAATATATCTGAACATAAAAAGTATTGTCTCTTTGTATCCATCATGTTTATTTTGTTATATTGGTTTATGGTACGGAGAAGATGAGCTGATTGTCTTCCCCCCGTAAATCGCAGAGCGTTGCTATAAGCGCAGGCCGTTACGGGGGCCGCTCGTACGTCGGGGGCCCCGATTCCCGCCGCTGCTTTAGTGCCGGCTTGGTTTTTTCATGATGAGCTTTTTGATTGTTACATTAGAAGAGTTTCTCAGGACCGACAGATAAACCAGCGAAGGGTTTTATTTATTTGTTTATTTATTTGTTTATTTATTTTATAAATGGAACAATGGCTGGAAATAAATATTGGATTGGTTTTTTTTTTGTTCTTTTTGTAGCGGCTTAGATTCAGGTTTCCGTGGCTCGTATTTAGAGAGTTTCTCGGCTCGGAAGTTGAGCGGCTAAATTGTGCTCAAATTGTCTAAATATTTTGAATTTAGCAAAGCAAGAAAGCACAAAAAAAATTATAAAAAGAAAAAAAATTGCATTTTTTTCACTTAGCCTGTTAAAGCAAAAGTGCTATTATCATTGTTTTGCATATTTAGCAATAAACTTTTCAAAAATGTATCTACTGTATAACCCCATATTGTCCTCTTTTAGCCCCAAACTTGGTTAAGTGTTGCCTTAAAAAGTCAAGTTGAAGCTTCCTGAACCTCGGAGGTCTCTTCTTCAGGTATTTAATACATATTTATACAGATATGAATATATTTAATACATATTACGCTCAGTGTGGATGCAGAGCCCTGAAGATGTTAATGTTATGTAACAAGTGTTTGTAACATCTATTAGGAAGGCGGCAGAGAAACTTGAGTTTTTGATCAATCTTTTCTGATCATTTTCATACAATTTTACAGTTTTTGGGTCTTTATAATTTTACAAAAACATAAGTGGATGCCTGGGAGCTTTTAAGTTGTTCAGATTATTTTCAAAGGGCATTTTATGTAAACTGCTCAACGTGCAGATGGCCTGGAGGCTTCAGTGCTGTAGTAATAACGAGACCCACGTCGGTGTAACGCGGGGAGAGGCGGTCTGCGCAGGCTCAGGACCCACGGAGGGGCATTATGGCCGATGTGAGCCCGGCTTGTATTTCTTGCTCGTATTCATCATTCCAGGCTTGTCAGTTATGTGTATTTGGGGCGCATTAAGCCGAGGAGTAGATTGGGATTCCGGCTTATTTTAAACTCAGCAGGTGTTACGTTAGTTATTTGTCTGCTTATTTGTCTGAGGTTAGAAACATAGAATCCGCTGGCACATCGGCCCCCATCCGGCCCCCGTCTAGTCGCCCATTTCTCCTGCTGTAAAGACTGAAACCTTAATCAGTCGTTGGTCTCGTCTTAGATTCAGGAGCCGTATGTCTATCCCATGCATGTTTACATTCCCTCACTGTATTACCCTCTACCACCTCTGCCGGGAGGCTATTCCAACGACTGATTAAGGTATGAGTCTTTATAGCGAGTTTACATAAATTATTGTTTAATGATGGGGCCCCTCTAAGTCGTGGTTTTTTTTGGGGGGGGGGTCCCTAAAACATTGCAGCTGCTCTCCGCATAATAAGAGGTTTCGCAAAGTTCCGTCCGCGGAATCCCTTCAGCATCGGAAGCTGCCGACCCGGTGTTAGTATAACTGCATGCGCGAATGTGGCATTGGCGTCTCCTAATGGAGGGAAAGGATTTGTCTCCCAGGTTACACCGAAACGCGTCTCAGACCCTCTCTCCGTTCTCTCTCTGCTTCGGTGACTTTCAGATCCGACCCGTCAAAGGAAGTAAAAACCTGAGAATAAGAATCTATAGAGATGATTACAATGTCGCGGGGACTGAGCCGAGCGGGCGGATGGCTCTTAAGGGTCTGAGCGACACAGAAGCTTCGGATCTCGTTGGAAATTTGGCTCCGGAGCTTCTCATTTCAGTGAACGGCTAGTTAGCGAGGCTTAGAAGATTTAACCCTCTGTGTGGAGTGAAAACATATATAGTTATAGTTGATATCCCTGCTTGAATGCAGGTGACTCAATTAAGTGTATCAATTGAGTGTGTCAAGGTATCCATGAGGGCCGGTATCAGAGGCATTTTAGTGACACATTCTGAGAGACACAACATAGAACCTTCACTATGGGTTATTAAAGGGTTAATATTTCAAGGCCCCCAGGGGCCGCTTGTCTAGAAAGTTCCCAGGTGTGGCTTTAGGTGGAAATACCCTGAGTGTGGCAGCAATAAAGAGGAGCGGGCAGATATTGGCAGTAAAAAAAATGGGGGCCCGTTTGCTTATAGAAATGGGGGTCCCAGGGTCAAGGTGTGACCCCAACGAGCCCCCTGCAGGCACAACCACCACACCAGCACAATCTGTCCTAAAGTTCTCCTTCCTCCCACCATAACAATGAACCAATCAGCAACTTAGCAATAATGGGGAGGGATAATAATAATAATAATAATAATAATACAGATCCTGAAAACAGGAAGTTAAGATGGCCACTTCCATGGTGTACACGGAAGGGGGTGGGGGTTCTTATATATATATGTGACTTTTTTTAATCTGTGGATTTACCGTATTTGCTCGATTATAAGACGACCCTGATTATAAGACGACCCCCCCCCAAAATCTGAATATTAATGAAAAAAAGAAAAAGCCTGAATATAAGACGACCCTATAGGAAAAACGTTTTACCGGTAAATGTTAATTCCTGTAAACTATGTGAACAATTGTTTGTTAATAAAAGCTATGATTGAGAAAAATATGTTGTTTTTGTTTTTATTTTCTTTTTTTTAACCTGCCCCCCCAGTTATGCACATCTGCCCCCAGGCTTGCCACTCTGCCCCAGAAATGCCTTATACCCCCTATATGCCACTGTGCCCCATGATATGCCTTTTGACCCCCCTATGTGCCACTCTGCCTCCAGAATTGCCTTATACCCCTATATGCCACTCTGGAATTTAGGGGGTTAAAAGGCATATTATGGGGCAGAGTGGCATATAGGGAGGTATAAGGCATTTCAGGAGGCAGAGTGGAGCATAAAGGGTTAAAAGGCATTTCTGGAGGCAGAGTGGCATTAAGGGGGTTAAAAGGCATTTCACAGAGCACTCTGCCTCCAGAAATGCCTTATGCCCCCCACCCCCCCATTTAACACTCCCTCCCTCTCCCTCCTCCAAATTTACCGGTGCTTCTGAGTCCCCGGTGCTTAGTCCGGGCAGCGTGTAGAGCTCTACGCGCTTGAGCGGAAGTTGTCTACGTGAATCGCGTAGAGCTCTAAGCGCTGCCTGGACTAAGCACCGGGGACTCAGAACATAGGAGGATCCAGGTCCCCTGCATCGCTGCGGGGGATCTGGATCTTAGTCGTCTCATAGTCAGACCTATTTGAGGTCTGATTATAAGACGACCCTGATTATAAGACGAGGGGTATTTTTCTGAAAAAAACCTCGTCTTATAATCGGGAAAATACGGTATTTTGTGGACAGGATCTGGGAGAAGTATTTATTTCTGGCAGTGAGACATCAGTCTCCGCACGCAGGTATCCGACACGTCGCCGGCGCTTTAAATATTATGCTGATGACCCTCGTAGCCCATAAACATCTGGGGAGATTTATCTCTTCCTGTGGAGGCCGCCTCGCCGCGGAGCGAAGTCAACTAAAAATCACTCACTCCTGAAACATCCGCCAACTCCTCATCAGGCGGCCTAAGGAATCAGGGAGCATTTTAATTGGCATCTTAATTGTACGTGGCGCGGGACTGAGGAACTCCCCGCTGCACCACCTTCTGGGGCTTGAATATGACATCATACCCTCGATGTCAACTCTCTGAGGCTGAACGTAGAGCGATTGAGGAGGATATTATACCCCCGTCTCCCCCCCCCCCCCCCCCCCCCGGGTTCACTGACTCCTCCAATAAAGATCGGATGGGATTCCATCGCACTATATGGACAACATCTCCGAAGCAGAAATAACAGTCCCACCGGGTTTTTATAAAAACGCAAAGTGTTTAATTCCTGGTTTTCTAGCCCAGAATCTGCTAGAAACACGTAATTTTTTTTAAATTCAATGAGTTTCTGCTTTTAAAATCAGCCGTATCTGTATTTCCAAGATCCCAGCGAATAACCGCCGCCGCTTCTTGTCTGGAAGGAGGATTTTGAAAAACCTTGACGTTCCTCGGCTTCTTTTTTTTCCCTTTTTTTGCTGCGTTTTGAAGACGGTTCCCGCTGTCTTATAAACCATCTCTCTTTGTGAACGTTTTCCCCTGAAATGCGGCTTTAAAGCCTCGGCCGTCTCTGTTTGTAAGCTGCAGACGACGCCGGGCCCCGCTTCCGCTGTGTCATCTCGTTCCTTGTATCATAATCGATTAAATCATCGGCAATATCCTACAAGCGAACCGCGAGCGCACTTGGAAATGAGTTTCCTTATCGAAAAAACACGAGTCGGAACGTGTAGCTGGTTGAAATTATTTATGGGGGAAAAAAAATAAAATAAAAAATAAAATCCGTTTCAAGTCTTTACAAACTTAGCTGTTTGTCAATGAAAGCAACTTCTTTCCTCTTCTATTCTTTGTAAGAATATCCCCCCCCAAAAAAATATTTAAAAACATTCCGTCAGCAGAAAAGTTTTCCTCTTCCCTTTTGAAGGATCCTGATATTTGCGGAACTTTTATTCCAGCTATACAAAAAACATCAATTATCGCGCATGCCTTTGGTGGAATTTTAATCTATATACTGTAATCTTAGAATATTATTATTATTCTTTTATTATATTATTATTATTATTATTATTATTCAATCTTTGTTTTAGATCTGTGAACAAATTAAATTCCTTGTCCGTTCGTTTTGGCCAAAGTAGGGGTGCATTTTGGGGGGACAGAAATTTGGCACCCCCATTTACTCACTCACTCTTACACTCTTACTCACTCTCATTCTCGTTCATTCTCTCTCACACTTTCTTAAGGTTTCCCTACCTTCTCTGCTGATCGCTTCCGCCTACCCCTTCTTTTTCTTCATCTTGTCTCTTCGTCTGCATTACCATGGAGATAGCCTGGTGCGAACCTCCGCCAAAATGGCGGTGCTTCCAATGATGTCCTCTCTCCAAATCCTCCGATCAGTTGGAAGGAAATTACCGAATGCACCGCCAGTTTGGCAGAAGTTCACCTTAGGGCAAAATTGCAGCGGTTTTGGTTAACGTCCACTCACCCGATTGGAGGATTGGATATAACCTGGCATAAACATCCACCAAAATGGCGGCCCCCTAAGGGAACCAAGTACTCGGTTATACATCCTCCATACTGCAGGGCAGCATTTTATCCGGGCTGGTCAGCAATATGAAAAAATTCTATGTGTCCTGGAAAACATGGCCGATGTAATTGGGGTCCCACAAGGTTATTGTCTCTACACGGGTAAGAGACTTCCTATTCGTTTGGAGGGTTTTTTTCCCCTGAAATACCATACAGAATACATTTGAGACCCCCTGGCTCTCTGGTGTCTGGAGTGATAACCAAATGGACCCCACCGACGAGGCCCTTGAAGACCAAAATGTATGTCCGAGGTTTGTTGGCACGTTTTGTTCTGGGCTGCCCTTGGGGTGGAATCAGACTCATTTGTTTATGGAGATTTTTTTCTCTGTAACGACACAAAAGAGCTAAAACGTGAGACGCTCCCAAGGACGGGCCGTGAAGCGGCTGACCGGTCTTGGTGAGCATCTCAGATTTATTTTATTGGGGTTCATCCCAAGCCGTATAAAATACAAAATTTAAAACTCACATTAGATCTGAGTAAAAAAAAAAAAAAAAAAAATTACATTTTTTTTGGCAGGTTAAAAAAAGTTTGTTTTTAAAGTATTCTAGTATAAAATGTAACTATTTCTGCCATTATATATATATATATATATATATATATATATATCCTGCTGTTTTCTATGGATAATAGTTGAAAATCAATAGAAAAATAACTTTAATGACTCGGCTGGCGGATTAAATGTTTCAGAAATTTCAGATTTAATGGCAGGTTTTTTTTACAGTAAATTCAGCTGGATGAGAAACAAAATCAGCAGATGTTTCTTTTGGGATCTCAGCACCCTCTCAGAATCGAGACTGGAATATAAATGCGCCGCCTCGGAAAAAATGTCTGTAGATGGGAGTCATAAGCGTTTGAAATATTTTAATACTAATCATCTCATAATACATGGATTACAATAACTGTTTTTGCTTTATTATTGAAGAAATATTTATGGTAGAATAATCTGAAAATATGAAGGCAGTTGGGATCCCTCAGATTCGACTGTCTTAATAAACCAAAGATCTGAGCGTTCTTTTGTGCACCATAATGCAGTAGGATAAAGCCTTTTTATGTTTATCTACCAATTGAAAATAAAGTTTAATGCTATATATTAAAATATATGTAAATTATATATAAAATAATAAGGTAATATATTGACTTCAGAAACCTTTCATCTTATGAAAGGTTTCACTTTTAAATTAATAATAATGGTAATATTAATAATAATATTTTTATTTGTTTTATTATTTTTATTTGTATTATTATTTTTATTTGTTTTATTATTTTTATTATTATTTTCTTTATTTTTCTAAAAAGTGTTTATCCAAACGAATAAAAGAAATAATAAAACGCTCCCATTATGTATCCTGTTTTTGACGATTTATTTTTAGTTTATTGAGTCTACACAAAAATCAAAATAATTGAAAGCCACAAAAGGCTGGATTTTATTGGCTTTGTCCTGCGAGGCGGTGCACGAAATCAAGGGTAGTTGGAACCCAGGTGAGATTTTATAAAGGGTCGTAGGTGGTTAGAAATATCAGGATAATTTTATCAAAAGGAAAAGCCGCTGAAGCCAACAAAAAAAAACAACTGGGTTAACAGGCTAAAGCATTTCACGTTTCCATAGCAACTGTAAAAATACAAAAATCGTCAGTTTTATGTGAAAAGCCACAAAATAAAGCACTATTTGATCTGAGGCTGGTGTGAAAAAACCCTAAGATTTTAGAGAAGGGGGAGATGCAGACATCAAGTATAATTATTATCTGACCCAATATATATATGAAGTACAACAAAATATTTTATTTAAGAAGTAAAAATAAAACATTAAATCCAAACCACTAATGTATGTCAATCAGGGGAGGAGAGATGGGTATTAGGAGAAGAAAGAGGGGCATCAGGGAAGGAAAGGGGGCACAGGTAAGGAAAGAGAGGAACCAAAGAAGCAGAAAGGCATCAAGGAATCAGAGAGAGGAAGGAGGGGCATCAGGGGAGAAAAGGGGGTACAGGTGAGGAAAGAGAGGCATCAGGGAAGGAGAGAGGGGCATCAGGGGAGGAAAGGGGGCACAGGTGAAGAAAGAGAGGCATCAGGAAAGGAGAGAGAGGGGCATCAGAGAAGGAGAGGGAGGGGCATCAGGGAAGGAGAGAGAGGCATAAAGAGGAAAAGAGGGGACCTGGCCGGGAAAGAGAGGCATTAGGGGAGGAAAGAGGGGCACAGAGATTTGGGACCCAAGAGAGACTGCCCCCCTTGGAAAGTGCACGTGTTTTGGGGGAAAAATAGGAAAGAAAACAATATGAAAGAAACAAGAAACAAGCTCAGCTAATAATAAGACTTGTGCCGGTCTATCCCCTGCCAAACCCTACAGCCAAGTCTGTTCTTATGGCTCTGCTACGTCAGATGTTTTACAAAGTATTCTATGATTCTCTCCTTTTTTTCCCAAATCTTGGTAATAAAAAACACAATTTGTTATGTTTTCCCAGGTTGAAAACAGTTAAATAAATCTAAATTCTAATATTCTGTATAATAATAACTTTTATTTCATGAAATCAAATGTTTGTGTTGAGACGCATGTAAAAATTAAATAGGTTAATTTAAATGTGAACAATACTCTCCTTATAAAGCCAATAAATGCAAAATAACAGCCCCTGGGAGGAGGAACATGAAAGGTAGGATGTATGATTAATCAAAAATGGCCAATATAATCAGGGGAGCCTACTGTCCACTAATTGTCGAGATGAATAAACATTAGGAATTAATTATAGATCAGCGTTTATCAAATAGCTGGAGGATGTGGTTAAAAAGTACCAGGGAGACTAAATAAAAATTAATCGTCTTAAGAAACGTAAATAAAGAAACGACAAATCTGAAATCTCCTGGACACCATCAGGACTCAATGAGGCTTAATTAGTATTTGTTAATTAATTGCAACATTAGAGACAATTATGGGCTAATGTATCTATTTTAGTGTATTGTATATAGGGATAATATCTACTATATACATACGTTTTGTGTAATATAAGACGACTGATTGAAACCAATGTACTGTATACAGTAATATAACCCCCCAGTGCTGTATACAGTAATATAACCCCCAGCGCTGTAAACAGTAATATAACCCCCAGCGCTGTATACAGTAATATAACCCCCAGCACTGTATACAGTAATATAACCCCCCAGTGCTGTATACAGTAATATAACCCCCCAGCGCTGTATACAGTAATATAACCCCCCAGCGCTTTATACAGTAATATAACCCCCCAGCACTGTATACAGTAATATAACCCCCAGCGCTGTATACAGTAATATAACCCCCAGCGCTGTATACAGTAATATAACCCCCAGCGCTGTAAACAGTAATATAACCCCCAGCGCTGTATACAGTAATATAACCCCCAGCACTGTATACAGTAATATAACCCCCCAGTGCTGTATACAGTAATATAACCCCCCAGCGCTGTATACAGTAATATAACCCCCCAGCGCTTTATACAGTAATATAACCCCCCAGCACTGTATACAGTAATATAACCCCCAGCGCTGTATACAGTAATATAACCCCCCCAGCGCTGTATACAGTAATATAACCCCCAGCGCTGTATACAGTAATATAACCCCCAGCGCTGTATACAGTAATATAACCCCCCCAGCACTGTATACAGTAATATAACCCCCAGCGCTGTATACAGTAATATAACCCCCCAGTGCTGTATACAGTAATATAACCCCCAGCGCTGTATACAGTAATATAACCCCCCAGCGCTGTATACAGTAATATAACCCCCCCAGCGCTGTATACAGTAATATAACCCTCAGCGCTGTATACAGTAATAACCCCCAGCGCTGTATACAGTAATATAACCCCCCAGCGCTGTATACAGTAATATAACCCCCAGCGCTGTATACAGTAATATAACCCCCAGCGCTGTATACAGTAATATAACCCCCAGCGCTGTATACAGTAATAACCCCCAGCGCTGTATACAGTAATATAACCCCCAGCGCTGTATACAGTAATATAACCCCCAGCGCTGTATACAGTAATATAACCCCCAGCGCTGTATACAGTAATATAACCCCCAGCGCTGTATACAGTAACGCCGATTGGTGATGAAAACCTGGTTTTCTCTGATTTTGCCCTAAAAAACTCCTTTTTTCTGCAGACCTGGAGCCGCTGTTGCTGTCAGTCATGTGATATTTTCTATGATTTTCCTGTTTAAACCCCACACTGAGCTGATGCTTTCTTTCTCCTCTTGTAACTTTCCTGTAACACCCCAAGCCCCCTGCGTGTAACTTAATGCTCCGACGCAGCCCATCAACACACAATATTTATTACTAGTTGTCCTTTTTCCACTTCACTTTTGGCTGCTTGCAGCAAGCAATTAGTGGCAGGAAAGCGCTCCCTTTGAAATCAGTGCGAGGTCTGGAACCCCTTCACAGGCCAAATCTGGAGCTGCACGTGCGCGGAGGGGGAGACAGTGATCATTAAAATGGGATTAAATTTCATATAATTATTGGTGTCCCTTTAAATAAAAATACATAATGTTTTTAAGGATTTTCATTCAATTTGTTTTTTTCTTGGATGTTTTAATCCAACATCGTGTTACTTTATCACATCTTAGTCAGTCTTCTACAATAAATGATCATTTTCCACTTTTTTTCCACTTTTTGCTTTTTATATATATATATAGTAAATTAGCTCATGAAAGCCTCCAGATGCGGATCTAATGTGAAATATTTCATTATGCCAAATTCTAACAAAAAAAAAAAGTGTTTCTCTTTGATTCTGAATGTGATTTTATTTCATTTTGTAAACTATATTTCACAGATTGGTGAAAAACATCTCATCTCCCTGCGTTTTCAGGATTCCCGATACAATGTATCGCGTACAAACATCGGTTAATTCCGCGCCGACGATACATATTGTTCTATTTGCTGCTGAAATTATCCTGAATTATGTACATGCGCAACACAAAGAGAAGCGGGTGCCGTAACTCTGTGTTTTTCAGATAGTTTTGCACTTAATGAAACTACTTTATGTTACTGCTACCAATATAATTTGATATAGACATCTTGGAAGTTTATCGTTTAGTGTAGAATTAGTTCCAGGGTACATTAGGATGTTTTGTTAGGGATAATAACTCTTTTAGGGTCTAATTTAAGAATTAAAAGAAAATGCATTGGATTTGCATTCATTGAGATGAGCGTTAAAGCCAACGAAATATATTTTTAATTCTACATCTGCATATTTCCTTGAAAAGAACAGTCAGGACAACGATTTTACTTTACTGAGAGGGTGGTAGATAAGTGGAGCAGCCTCCCAGCAGAAGTGGTAGAGGGTAATACAGTGAGGGTTTTAAACATGCATGTGATAGACATACGGCTCCTGAATCTAAGACGAGACCAACGACTGATTAAGGTTTGAGTCGTTACAGGAGGACAAACGGGCGACTAGACGGGGGCCGAATGGGACCTAGAGGGAAATGGGGTGACAAACATAAGGCGTAGAGAAAGAGTGAGAGGTGGTGTGGGGGGTATAAGGCGTAGAAAAAGGGTAAGAGGTGGTGTGGGGGGTATAAGGCATAGAGAAAGGGTGAGAGGTGGTGTGGGGGGTATAAGGCGTAGAGAAAGGGTAAGAGGTGGTGTGGGGGGTATAAGGCATAGAGAGAGAAAGGGTGAGAGGTAGTGTGGGGGGTATAAGGCATAGAGAAAGGGTGAGAGGTGGTGTGGGGGGTATAAGGCATAGAGAGAGAAAGGGTGAGAGGTAGTGTGGGGGGTGTAAGGCGTAGAGAAAGGGTGAGAGGTGGTGTGGGGGGTATAAGGCGTAGATAGAGGGTGAGAGGTGGTGTGGAAGTTCTAGCAGCTAAGATGGTGCGGCTTCTCTGAAGAAGTGGGTTTTTAGAGGTTTGCTTGGGCTTCCGTTGATTGTGGGGAACATGAAGATGGGTATTGCAGGTTGTGAGGGCTTGTAGCATACTCAGTGTGTGTAAGTCTGTTACTGAGCGTGTTAATATGTTACTGCGTGTAAGTATGTTATTGTGTGTGTGTGTGAGTATGTATGTGCAATGCGTGTTAATATGTTACTGCATGTGAGTATGTTATTGTATGTGTGAGTATGCGTGTGTGTGTGAGTATGAGTGTGTAAGCATTATGCAGCGTGTGTGA
This sequence comes from Sceloporus occidentalis, assembly GCA_023333645.1. Lineage (NCBI taxonomy): Eukaryota > Metazoa > Chordata > Lepidosauria > Squamata > Phrynosomatidae > Sceloporus > Sceloporus occidentalis. Next base: position 1,111,507 of record JALMGF010000190.1, read on the forward strand.
GTATGTATGTGCAATGCGTGTTAATATGTTACTGCGTGTGAGTATGTGTAAGTATGTTTTTGTGTGTGAGTATGTGTGTATGTGGCTTTGTGAGTGAGTATGAGTGTGTAAGTATTATACAGCGTGTGTGTGTTTGTATGTATAATGCGTGTTAATATGTTACTGCGTGTGAGTATGTGTAAGTATGTTATTGTATGTGTGAGTATGTGTGTGTATGTGGCTGTGTGAGTGAGTATGAGTGTGTAGGTATTATACAGTGTGTGTGTGAGTATGTATGTACAATGTGTGTTAATATGTTATTGTGTGTGAGTATGTGTGTGATTGTGTTAGTTTATGTGTGTAGGAGTAGCTTGGAGAAGTTTCTTTATGTTAATGATAATATGATACAGTATCAGCTCGGTGTCTCGTCCCGTAAATCATCGCACCTTTGGGTTCGGAGGGCGACGGGGAGGGACAGGAGAGTCGCAACCCAAAAGCTTTGGGGCTCCCGATAAATGTGTATAGTGTTATTTGGTCTTTGGTGACCACATTCCTGCCTTTGGCATCCGCGTAGCGTAACATATAACATATATCGGCAGTATTTCCTAAATAACATCGCTTGATATTTTTCCCCAGATGTCATCATTCTATAGGTGACTTAAAAGGGAAGCGGCGCATGTTCCTGGTGATAATCCTCATGTATATATACAATAATTAAATCATATAATCTTCTTAAATGCTGCTTTGTGCGCTGTATGCGGGAGCCGCCATCTTGTTGCCCCCTCCCAGGGTATAAATCTCCCCGTCGCCCTGAGATATCTGTGATAATAGCATTACGGAGGGACCTGCATGGCCGGAAACAATCTGTAGCGCTGGAGGCTCATGCGCCGTCCGCTAAAACAACGCGGGGAGAGAACAGGAAGCGGCTTCAAACTTCCTGCCGGGCTGACAGGAGGGAGAGAACAGGAAGCGGCTTCTAACTTCCTGCCGGGCTGACGAGAGGGAGAGAACAGGAAGCAGCTTCCAACTTCCTGCTTGGGCTGACGGGAGAATCCCGACGCTGCCTGCACTGAGGGATCATGGGAAACGGAGGGGAATTTGCATGAAATTGCCCGGCGGGGCCTTTGGTGGATGTCAGATGCATAGAAGCAGTCACTCCATCCTGTTGTGGCGTTAAAAGGGATAATAGATGGAACACAACTTTCTTCTGAACAAAAATGAAATTTATTGCCAAATTTAAGCTCAACTCTGACACAATTCATCAATCAAGAATAACGTTCCCCGTAAAAAACCCAAACAATTACAAAGCGCTTACTATTTATGATAAGAATTACTGTCCCCCTCAGCTAGTTTAATTATCTTGAATTATGTTTATACAGTTAATTGCCAATTACCTTCTGCCATCTTTTTTTTTCACTTTGCTTCAGAATTCTTGCTGACAGCAGCCGATAAATCGAGATCCTTGTCAGGTCTCAGGGCTCTTCTGGGTAAAGTCTAACTTTTCTCCTTCAATTTGCCCCAATGGCGCCCCTCCCCCCCATTGCTTTTATTACTTTTTTCCACATTTTTCACAATAGGTTCATCACCCGACACTTTATATATATTTTTAAAAAATATGAAAATTATTTTTCTGACCGGAAATTAAAAAAAAGCAGATTTAAAATTGACGATGGCAGTGATATCAAAAGGGTTAAACCCCCAAACGTTCAGCGTTATTTACATAAAATTACAGATTATATTCATAAAAGGCTCTTTGTATGGATGGATGTGATGGAGATGGATGTTATTAACCCTTTGGATCCCTCTGAGAGGAGAAAATGTTTCACGGCCAACCTGTTAATCTGAGGCATCGTAGATCATATCTCCCGACAGTCCCGGTTTTCAAGTCATGATTTTTGAGCATTGTCTCGCTTTCGCAGGCACGGGTTGTGAAGACCCTCCGACCTCCCTCACCGGCCCAGGGAGGCCAAGACCACAAATGCAGCAAAAGACCCAAAAATGTAGAAATTACATGTTTTTCGTATTTAAAAATATAAGCGGGAAGTCAACGTGTGATTGGCCTCCCATATTGGAACGTTCCAGTAATTACACATTCCAAGTGTCGGAAACATCGAAATCAGGACCGATTCTCATAACATCTACAAGACAACAGGGAATAATGAAACAAATGTATAGGGCTGTATAATTAACGGTTTTATTATTAATGGATCAGCATATATTTGCAAAATGAACTTCTTTTTTTTTTTTAATAATAATTTTCTGCCGCCAGTGAATGAGTAATTTAATCAATGTTCTTACGCCTCCGGCTAATGTATACTAATGAGTTTGTCTGTGTGCGCAATTCTTATTTCTTGAAATCAAAAAAATAAAAACTGCATTTTTTTGCATGACCATGTAAATAATTTAGACTAAATAATAAATTTTTTAGTTTACTCTTGTAAAAAAAATGGGTTAAATTATCAACTGTTTTTCTCCCCTTGCTAAATTGCTGATACTTTTGGAAATAGTAACTGGTATAATAAGGTATAAAAAAAAGTAGATATTAGCTGTTTTATTACATATTTAATAATAATAAAAAGGAAATGTATTTATTTCTTTATTTATTTAATAGGGCCGTCAGCCATGCTTATGTCATCATGTGGCCTCTGGCCTTAAAGTGGCAGGGCTGCCCCATCACCCCAAGTCCACCCCTGGTTTAGGGTAATCATTTAAACCCAAAGTGCCCCTTTTCACTTGACTGACTGACTTTTAGAGCATGGATTTATTTTTTTTTTAATATATTTTTTTGCCGCAATTCCTTTAAATGCATTTTCTAAACAATATTTTTCTCGGCTTTCTTTTTTTATCCCAAGGACAACATTTTATTTTTTTTTCGATTTATTTATTTTGCAAATGATGTTTCTTAAATAAACTAAAAATAAAAAGCAGAAACAAGGACGTCATCCGAAGAAGAAAAGTCTTAGCTCCACGTTATTAAGAACTCTTGACATTGGGCACTCAGCTCACTTAAATAAATTCCCGTCTGCATTTCCTTTAATTTAGTATTTTTATTTTTAATCGTCACGGCTCACAATACCAGTCTCTGCTGATTCATCTGCCGTTCTTCAGGGATCTTTCCGCTAACCCATTTTTGGCTTTTTAAACTTAAAAAAAAAATATATATATATATACCGGTATATTTTGTCTTTGTTTTTTGCTCTAGTTATTTTGTATCTGAAATGAAAGGTCACCTTCAAAGTTTCTGGCATTAGTAAACTCTCATTAGTAAACCTACCTACAGACTGTGGGTGTCAATCGAAAGATCCTCATAAAAGAAGCCAAAGGAGATCGGGTCTCGTAGCGAGCGATTGCCCCTCTTCCCCGATGTCTTCAGACTGAAGGACCAGATCCAGAGCCAAGCATCGACCGGTCTTCTTATGACGTATCCTATTAGATTTTTATTTTTATTAAATGCCCGCAGATACTTTAATAACGTAAAGGTTTCTAAAAATATATGTAAAAATATCAACAGATTAAATTGTGTTTTCTAGCACTTTCACCTTTTCGGGTTATAAATGAATACTAAATAATGAAAGCCCACGGCATTGTGAAGGCGTATTGTATCTCCTTGTTATCACTGATGTTATTTAACGTGAATCTATCATAAATAACGTTATTGAGTGTTAACCTTGTGTCGGAAGAGATACAAAGTGACAGGGCTTACACTTTAAGTGCCAGGCGAACGTGAAAATGTCCCCCCCGATCAGACCCGCTTCCATGTTGGCCATATGCCATAGGTTTGTGTTTTAATTTAAACATGATACATGGACCCCTTTGATGTTTCTAATGAGGAACAGGGAATAGAATTGGGATAACTCTATATTAACCCCTTAAGGACAATGGGCAGTCCCTAAACCCATTGAAAACAATGCATTTGGAGCCCGTACATGTACAGGCTTTGTCAATAAGGGGTTAAATGTTGTTTTAGACAATTCTGCTCAGGAACTAGGTTTGCTTATATGCATATCCACATTTTTCCACCTCCTACATAATAACCAAATCAATATATTGTTTAATTAAAGACATTTCTGTCCCAAGTCACTACTTTTATGTTATTAGACCACACATGATTAGTGTAGATGTTTTGTTGGTCTGGAGCCACCAAACCTATATTTTCCTGTTTGAAAATGATCAGGAAAGTGTTACAGGGTCACCGTACCCAAGGCCGGGTCCCCCTGTTTGAGGGCTGAGGAATCACCAGTCAGTCCCTCATACGGATCGCACTCAGCTATCCACGGATCATCCAGACCACCATTCGTAGTAAACCAAGAAGAACTCTCTTTATTACAAACACACAGAATTTATATATAATCTCAATGCAATGTGTACCCAACCCCCAATCCCATCAGCCACATCCCATCACAAATCCCATCAGTATACAGGGGATGTATCAGGTGAGGGGATTACAGAATACAATGGGTTCCCCCACCTGTGTTATCCCCCCTGTAGTGCGGGTGCCGTCTGGGCAGACAGGGCTGTGTTGGCTGATTACGAGCCCCAGCCAGATTATAGGATCGTCTCTTTGAAGGCTGGAGCTGAAGCCACATCAGTCTCTGGGCCGGTTACACAATAAACACAATATAATATATTACCGGGTCACGGTATACAGAACCGGACACAAAAGCGCTCCGTGACCCGGCTAAACTTCATATGACATATGAGCCAGCTAGCCTGGCCCTGTCACAGAAAGACTAAAGGATCTCAATATGTCCGGCTTGGGGGAAAGTAGAGAGAGAGAGAGAAGGGATGGGAGATCTCATACATAAAAGAGATTTAAAAAATGACAGGGGGGGGAGTTGATTTCAAAGGAGGAAACATGTTAGAAGAAGAAGCCATAGTTATAGCACCAAGAGAGGGGTGACCAGCAGAGACAGACCCCAATGAAATCTGTAGAGATAGAAAAGTATTTTCAGTTGAATCCCAGAAGTTACTTGGATACGTTGAAAAAAATCAACCGTGGGGTCCTCGAGTCTCGAGTAGAGGTGGGCAAAACTCAGAAACGGGATTTTCAACCACTTCTGCAGGTGTGACGTTTCTGTTTTGTGAAAAGTAGAAACGTTACGAGGTTTTCGCGACATTTTTAATTTCTGCCCACCTCTTACCATGTGTAGGAAAATTGGTTATTTATCCACCGGACTTTAGTATGACCAGAGGACGATCGAGGTGAGAAACGCTGGACATTCCGCAAGAGCTGCAATGATCAAGACGGGAAAGGATGAGGTTATGAATCAGAGATACCAGGGATTGTATCCATGAATGAATTAAGCCCTCTTAGGTTCAGTGAATATTATGAATAAAAATGATTCTGGGGTAAAGTTTCAAAAGAACTCCTATTACCCCCAATGATTGTGGTAGAAGAATGGATGAGGGACAGACTCTAAAAGCTCTCAAGATCCCCTACTTTGTAGCCAGACACACTTCTTGATAATTATTACAATTATAAGAAAATTACTAATAATGAACCATTTACTGTGAAGAATAGATTGAATGGATCCAAATTAATATTAAAACGTAAGTCTTAACATACATCTCAGCCACCTACAAACTTTAATTTGACTTTATTTCTAAAAACAACCACGCGAATCCCCTTATTTACAGTTATTAGCAATATAAGAAGAGATTTATTGTGAGTTTATCGCCCCTTTATAAATAGAGGGTTTTTTTGGCAGCCCCTGGGGTGTATTCATTGCGTCCAATAAAACAGAACCGTATAATCGTTATAATGTATTCATTTTCTTTCACATTCCAAAGTTGGCTTGTAAAAACCTCACCTTATACGCGTTACTAAATATAACCAAAAAAATTAAAAAAATAAAAACTTTTTTTTTCTTTTCAAGGAGAAAAAAATGATTCAGGAAAAAAAATACCCGGATTCAAAAAGAACATGAAATGTCGCTTCCCGCAGAGAGATGTTTCCGTGAACAAGGTCAGATATGATATTAAATAATGCACTCGAAATGCGTTTTATATTTGTTTTTCCTGCCAAGGCTATTTGCATTTTGTGCGTGTCCTCGACAAATCATTATAGTAGCTTGTAAACTGTGGCTGTAAATCCAGACCCTTCCTATTTTAAATCTACAAATCATCTGTTAAGACCAATGGGACCCCATTAAAAGCCAGCGAGCTGTGCAAATAGCCCCTAATATATCACGGAACATAGCGGAACGTTTCCCGTGTCACAAACAAGGTTGAAAAGCTGAGTGGATGCTTTCTGTTGATCATTAAAATCTATAAGCTTGACCTTTGCTATTCGTGTAATCATCGCACTAGAAGCAGCCTATGACAACCCAATTAAGGAATTTTTCGGTCCGGCTTATTTTTCGACCCTGGAGCGTTTTTTTTAATGTATTTATTTTTTTTTTTATTTTTTTTTTACTAATCTTGCTACTTGTTACAGCTATGCTTCGGACAACAGTCAATAAAACCCCCCCAAATGGATCGTTCGAAGAAATGTTTCCCGCTTTAGGCCATTAGATACAATAGAATGTTGCATTTGTTTCTATCAAAGAAATCAAAACATCAGAATAGATACATTTATTCTCTTTACTTAAAGGGACGCACGCAGAAAATCGACACTGTTAAGAATATTTATTGCTGTTCTTGTGTTTACAAAGTACAAACAATGTGTAAAAGCTCTCCGGGGGGTCTTAAGAAGTATTTCGCACAACTGGTCCTTTTGACAGTTATATAGATCCGAGACGTGTCGGATACATAGAGAGCGAGGGCCCCCAAAACAGCTGATTGGGGCATTGTGTGTTACCCTTCTGTTTGCGGAGATCCCATCAACAAAATCCATACAGAAGTAACACTTTAAAATTAAATGGTCCTAGAAGCTTGCAATCTCTAAATTCTGTTTGTAAAAGGCTTTTTAGTAGAGAAATAGTGAGTCACCAGTCCCCGAGAGCCAGTGGCGTCTCCAGCTTTCATATTTAGGGGGGGCACATGGGGGGCCAGGGACCAAAGTAGGGGGGCCAATTATAAAATGGTATATATATATATATATATATATATATATATATATATATACATATATATACACACGTCAGTGATCGGCATGCCGGCAAGCCATTAAGCGGCCAGTGGAGGCGGTTTTACAGCCGCTTTGAAACTGTCAGCTGATTCGGCTGCAATTGGAGCTTAGTGTAATGGTAATGGTGTAATGGTATAGCGTTTCAATTGGGGCACACTGGGGGGCACAGCATAATGTAGGTGGGGCCATGGCCCCCTCTGGCCCCCCCCTGGCGACGCCACTGCCGAGAGCCAAGCTTGGGCCGTGCAAATGTCAGATGCGGTATGAAGCATAATTATTATCTCGGCACAATTGAAATCCCCTTGGATGCAAGGGCAGATTTTTCATGTTAACCCTGAGTCGCAAGGACCTAAGTAATCACATTTTATTTTCTATAACATTCATATATATTACAATGTTAGAGCTCGGATTGTACTGTACAGCCCTGCAGAAGAAAATGATTTTTTTTTTCCAATTGATAATAAAAATATAGAAAACGTTACTTAAAAACAAGATAATTCCTATCCCATTCTCTTAAAATGCAACTTTGTATATTTAATGATCAATGCATCTCACATCTCGTACACATTGCCTCATTAACATTGAATATTGCATCCGGTGTTTAAACTAGACTTGGGAATTTGGATTTGTACGAATCGTATATTCACCAAATTTTGGTTAATTCATCGATTCGTGCAAAGCCACAAAAACGAGGCCAGATCCCCCATGAATCAGATGAAAACGAAGCAAAAATCTCAGAATTTTTTGTCCCAAATACGTCCTTGGGGTGGACATAACTTCTGGTGACGTCACCTGATCCTCCAATAGGGGGGCATTATCGAAAGCACTGTCAGGCGGCGCGGGAATGAGCGAGAGTGAATGTGAACCGGGCAACGCATTTCGCTCCTGAATAAAAAATTTACCTGAATTTTCGGCTGAATGAGCAGGGAATGTATTTTTTTTTTTGCCCGAAATTGAATGGCCCATAAAACAAGCTGAAAATTTGAGTTGTTTTTGGCCCGTTTGCACATGTCTAGTACAAACCACTTGTCTTTGCTTTTGTGTCCATGGAAATATTTCCGTGGACCCCCTATGGACATTCTATTTCCACTTCAGTAAACCTCTGACTAGATGGGCCGAATGGGTCTGATCCGCCGGTAATATCTAGCCTTCTTTGTTTTCCGTAACTGTGCCGGTTACCCTAAGAAAGCAGCTGGTAACTTCTAAAGTGCAAGCTGCTTTCTCGGAATAACTTCAGCTTCTTCAAAGTTCTTTTAAACTTTACTGGCACTTTAAGACAAGGTCAAACGTCTTCATATTTCCCAAAAGAAAATTCTTTGGCATAATGCGCCGGTTCCAAAATATATGTTATTTGAAATCAAAACACGTGAAGTTTAAAATTGTTAAGCGACTGTCAGCAGTTTCATAAATCGCTAACAAATTTAACAGTTATTCTATTTTCTGTTTCAGCAGTTATTTGAATCTAATTTTTCTTGGACCGGTAGGTTTCCAGACGGTTAAACCCTTTACATTCAGAGATCGCTTGTCTGGCATGCGCGGCGTTATCGGGGAAATGTGAACTAAATCCAAAGACTTGCGTGTTTGAACAGCGAGCACTATGTGTCCTCCAGGAGTCATTATTTCTCCTATAATGATTAAAACAAGTGAAATGTGAGATTTCATACTTTAAACTGTTTGAAGGGATGAGGAATGGGTTGCCATTCTCTTTAAACGCCGGGATCCGTCGGGAGATGCAAATACGGCATTCTGACATTTTGACATCAGCGGCTCGGGTGATTATCCTGAACGGCAGCTCGCAAATGCTTCTTGTCCAAACGCTGTCGGTCTCGGGGAGAAGTCTAGATCCAGGGGAATTCTAAAGACATCATAATGCATTCTAAAGCAACGTATTTAAATATTTGCACCAATGAGACAGTAAATGAAACATCGAGCACATCAATACGGAATTCTATCAGAAAGCAGGACCATGTATCTAAGTCACAACTGCGAGGGTAAACAGGCTTAAGAATGATTAGCTCTGTCCGTGTGTTTGTGACGCCATCTTTGGCAGGAGAAGCATAGGAACAAATAAACCATCTAATTAAAATAATTGAATGGATACAAACACCGGAGGTCATGAACCGAAACATTGTATCCAGCGGCGAAACCTGCAGCAGCATATTCTGGGCAGAAGGTCCATCGGGGGTGGGGGGGTTGTAGGCCCTCTTCCTCAAAAGCTGGGGCAGGTAGCCTTACTGGGTGATCAAGCTCCCCTATTCTCTGCTGCTCAATGGACTGTTTACAAGGGAGAGCCTGGCAGGTGCCAAACCGGCAGAGCCTCCATAGCAGCCGGTAGCTAACACCGAGCCTCAGGACATGACATGGCAATAAGGACAGTGGCACGGAGGGACTGTCCGGGGAAGGCCGGGGTTGCTGTACTGGGTGAGGACTGGGCAGCACCAACATAAATCCCAATTCCCCCAAATCGCGGGAGAGGACATCACCGAAAGAGACGTCATTTTGCCCTAACTTGAATTTAGGGCAATATGGCGGTTTCTCCTGCTGTAAAGACTCAAACCTTAATCAGTCATTGTTCTCGTCTTAGATTCAGGAGCCGTCTATGGGATGTCTATCCCATACATGTTTAATACCCTCACTGTATTACCCTCTACCACTTCTGCTGGGAGGCTGTTCCACTTATCCACCACCCTCTCGGTAAAGTAAAACGTCCTTCCATTTCATCTATGGCCTCTTGTTCTTCCATTTCTCATTTGAAACAATATAGTAAAAAGAGACCCAAAGTCATTTAGCAGATAAGACACTTACTGTCCTCCATCTAGTTCTTTCCTTTACTCCGCATAATAATCACAATAGAGTCCGACTGTCAGACAATCAGGCAGAACAGTCTCGGCGATACAAGTATTCTGTTTGTATAATCAGTCTCCCCGGCGCAGTCTCCGTTTATCGCCATATAATTATCAAAAACACGCTCCGTATCAGACAGATTAATTGTACGGTTTTGTTATAAAACTATAACATTTTAGATAAATAAATAATGAGGCTTCCGAGGATTAATTATACGGAGAGGCAGACCGCGGGGGCAGAGGTCGGAGTTCACAGATCTGCGGATGGCGCTCAACGAGCTGCTTCTCTTTTTTGGCTGATAATTGCTTTCTTTTGTTCCCGAGAATGAATGCCTTTTAATTGAGTGCTTACTGTTCCCGCGTTACTCTCTGCGCTAATTGTTTCATTAACCGTTATATAAAAGTTTGATCTGTTTGCACTAAAAAAATATAAATCTATAGAAAGAAAGAAAAAAAAAAAGTGTTATCGCGTGAAATAAGTGCCTGCGCCAGGGCAGTCGGGGTGTCAAAGGGTTTGAGTCGAAGTTACGTCAGGTCCTTTTTTTGTCATTAACCCATTTTTGTAGATTTTAAAATAAATATTTTCGTTTCTTTTTATGAAAGGGACGCTTTACTGTCTTTGACAGCCTCGCCAAAGAAGAAGAATGCGTCTTAAAGTACTTTAAAACTAGTTTAGAATCTATTGTTTCAAATTTATAAGAAAATAATAAAAAACTTGTGGTCTGACGATTCTTGCAGCAAAAACGGGTTCTTTACAGTAAGAGCAGTAAAAATGTGGAATCCACAACCTAATGATTTTACTAAACAACTTCATTAAACAGGAGATGAAATCAGGAAACAGCGGAGTCTTCATCCTTCCTCGTAATTTTAACTCAATCGATTCATCTAGATTAAGAAATGGAGAAATGCAGGTAGCCCAATTTACTCGAAATTTTATTTTTGAAACAATTTTAACCACAGCAGGGTTTCGAAAACCTCTGATTTTGGGGTACCCGTCGCTGCTTATGATCTGTGTGTAATACGGTCTAATGCAGGCTGTCTCTAGAGATCTCTAAGAGGGGCAGACAATGATGCCCTTCAACTGCAACCCTTGCCAGGTGGTCCTGAAAGCATGCGCCGATCCTGCTGATAATGAGCACTCCGTGAGATTTATCAGGTTACATAACAGTAATGCATATAAATCATTCCTACAGTACATTTAAATGCACCGGGGGGTGGTAAATATAAATAATATCCTACACATCTGGGGGGTTTATATTGCCCATAATTGCCCTGTTCATATATCTTCATTTTATTATTATTAATCTTTTATTAAGCGTCAGTTTAGCTGACGAGCCGGTCGTGGAAACATCTGGGGATTTCGACGCCCTCTCCAGACCTTTACAAACGGTTCTGTTTAATCAGAACTGATGATTTATCTTTTTAATTAATGAAAAATCAGTTCTTTCTAAAAATATACAGTTTACGCCAACCCTCAGCCGACTAAGTGCCGCGATACTCTCTGTGAACTTGGATGTTAACATAAAGATAAAAAAGAGACTGTTTCTCATCCTTGAGACAATCTGACCTTAGGTCAATATGCAAAGAGACTGCAGCTAAACGGCGAGAGGGCAATAACCCCCCCAAAAAATATATTTGTTTGGGGGGTGGGGGTAAACTAATTACAAGCTAAAAATAATTTTATGTTCATTATAGAAGAAACACGCAGTACGGTCCTTCAAGGAAGTCAGAGGATCTTCCTGGGTGGGACATTCTCTGCTCCTCTGTCAAAGGAACCAATCTGAAAGACGAGAAGTTTTATTACCTCCCATAACTTCCAATGGGGCGGATCTTTAGCCAGGCTTTTTATGTGACTTTGTGTCCTATTGAAGGGTATTTGTGTCACTCAGTGGGGCATTTAGAAGATAAATAAAGGGTTTCGTTTACCCCGTTTAATGTATAAAGCCGTTTCCTGCTGTTTCTATACACATTATCGGGGCTTTTAGGGCTGTAGAACCCTGCGATCCCCTCATACCCAGTAAACATTCTGGAGGAGAGAGGGGCACCAGGGGATTAGAGAGGGGCATCAGGGGGGTAAAGGGGGGCATCAGGAGAGGAGAGGCGGGACATTGGAAAAGGGGACAGAGTGGCATCAGGGGAGGAAAGATTGCCATGGGAGGAGAGAGGGGTGTAAGGGGGGGGAGTGGCATCAGGGGAGGGAAGAGGGGAACAGGAGAGCAAAGAGGGGCATTAGGGAGGAAAGAATGGAACAGAGATTTGGGAAAGGGACTGGGCAAACATCTGGGAGGTATCCTGCAAATGCTTTACTGTTATACCTTAACTGACTATATCTATCTATCTATCTATCTATCTATCCATCTATCCATCCATCTATCTATCTATCTATCTATCTATCTATCTATCTATCTATCTATCTATCATTATCTATCTATCTATCCATCTATCTATCCATCTATCTATCTATCTATCTATCTATCTATCTATCTATTCTCTCTATCTATCTATCTATCTATCTATCTATCTATCTATCTATCTATCTATCTATCTATCTATCTATCCATCCATCTATCTATCTATCTATCTATCTATCTATCTATCTATCTATCCATCCATCCATCTATTTATCTATCTATCTATCTATCTATCTATCTATCTATCTATCTATCCATCCATCCATCCATCCATCCATCCATCCATCCATCCATCCATCCATCCATCTATCTATCTATCTATCTATCTATCTATCTATCTATCTATCTATCTATCTATCTATCTATCCATCCATCCATCCATCCATCCATCCATCCATCCATCTATCTATCTATCCATCCATCCATCCATCCATCCATCCATCCATCTATCTATCTATCTATCTATCTATCTATCTATCTATCTATCTGTCTATCTCTTTATCATCCAGGTGATTTTACTTTAGTTGAAGTATATTCTACTAATATTAAGCCAATTAGGACAAGTGTATCTCTGTGCTTTATGTATCGGTTTCTGTTGTGGTTGCTAAGCAACTGAACATAGGAGAATTACATGAAATTTCCCAAAATACTTAGAGTGTAGCGGGTAGCGCCCGTCAGTAACCTGTACTTGGTGCTGCGCGTTTTAGTTGTTTGTTTCTTTTTATGCATTTTTACTACTTAGGAAAGACATTGCAGCTGGATGCACCTCTGTATGGCAGGCTGAGTGTGATGGGAGGTAAAATCCTAAGTAATGGGGGGGGCATCAGATTCTTAGTTCATGTGTCATCTTTCCATGTTAAAAACAGCTTCTGTTTTTAGGAGAAAAAGGAACTTTTATGATAGTAACCTGGAACATGACAGCAGATCGGCCCCATCCGGCCCCCGTCTAGTCGCCCGTTTCTCCTGCTGTAACGACTCAAACCTTAATCAGTCGTTGGTCTCGTCTTAGATTCAGGAGCTGTATGTCTATCCCATGCATGTTTAATCCCCTCACTGTATTACCCTCTACCACCTCTGCTGGGAGGCTGTTCCACTAATCAACCACCCTCTCACAGTATATTATTTTAAATTGTTTCAAAATCTATATTGAAGCAGAGTTAGGAATCTAAATGGTTAACCCCCGCCTTGTCGTACCTCCCCGGGTTATGACATCTCCCGAGTGACCTTTTTCTTGATGCATTGTGGTCAATAACATGTCGATGTTGGCTGTACCACTCACTGATGTCAACATCACGGGACGTAGTTGAGAATATGATGTCACTTCCTGTATAGTTGATTCTCGGAACCTCGTGTTCCTCCAACCGAACAGGAAAAACTTCATTTATCATCTCAATGATGTCATCGCGCACTTCTACATCCTCCATGACTCAATCGCCTCGATGCGCATCACATAGATGTCTCCGGAAGCTTTAGGTTGAAACGGAATTTTAGCAAAAGTTCCCTCTTTGTAGAAATTTTCCCCGTTTTAGAACCCAGGCGAATTTCCTACCAACTTTGCGCTCCGAAAACCTTGCAAAAAGCTCTGCGCAGGTCGCCAGAGGGCGCTTAAAAATAAAAATGCAAAACGCGTCGGTCTCGAGGAGCTTTGGGATTCATTTGCAAACGCAGCCCCCCCCCCCCGCCATACAGCATCTTCGCAATGAGTTTGTTATTAGGGAATTTCATTTCTTTCCGCCATTCATACCCATTCACGCATTAAAAAAAAAAACTACTCGAACGCGAAATTTCAATAGCTGGGAATAATCGGGATTTTTGAACATCGGGTTCGCAGCAGCCTCGGTAAACAAAATAAATAAATAAATATAAAAATATATAAATAAATAAATATATATATAAATATATAAATAAATATATATAAATAAATATATAAATAAATATATAAATAAATAAATATATAAATGAATAAATAATATATAAATAAATATATATCTATCATTTATTTCGTTCTCTCCGACTGAGATGCCGACGCTGATCTTATTTTTAAAATTCGTACAAAAGAAAAGAATGGAGACGATGAGAACCATTAGCCACATGCTGGCTTAATCAACATATAGATTTCTTAATAGCAACTTCTGCTTTCATGTCCGTCTGTTTTAAAGGTTCCCGTAACCTTACAGCAGATGTTCATGTATAGCTAATAAGATTCTTATCATGTAAGTATAACATGTTCATATACGCTCGGCTGCAGCCTTCGAATCGCTTAACGCCGGAGTTTGCCTTCTGCTTTTGTTTGGCGAAGAACAAAAAAAAAAAAGAAAAAAAGGACAAACAAACAAACAAACAAAAAATTAAAACATTTTACACGGTTAATTTTTGGTTAATATACATTTTTGGTTTCTGAAATTCAAGTCTCAGAATTCCGAGCGGAAAAGCAGAATAAAATCCCCCTCCCCCAAAATAAATAACTTGCGCCGCGGTGATATCGTTGACTTGTATGGTTACAAGCTCGACCGGAAGCTTTCAGTCGTCCGAAATGATAGACGAAAAAACAACACTCCGGCGGTGAATGTGCCCACTGTGATAGCTGATCGGGTCTCTTTGTGTGTGTGGGGGGGGGGGGGGGCGTTCTGGCGGCTCCTACATGGAAGATGAAGAAATTGAAAAATAGATTTTCTTCACCAGTTGTGCGATTATTTAAAAAACCCGGCTCGAGCGTTTCACGAGACTTTATTGATCCGAAAGCACATTGGGGGGGGGGGCTTAGTCAGATTATCCTGATAACTGCTACAAAAATGTATATTCTCATACAAAGTTTGGATCTCATTCACTTCCTCCAAACACTGGTCTTTAATAAATCTCTGATCCCCCCCCTCCCCCCCGCACCAGTTCTGAAAAACAATCCCGAATCTAAGACGACTCGTTTGATACAACAAGAAAAAAAAGAAAGTTTAGACGGAGCCAACGGTTTCTATGTTTATCAAAGTCATTTCAAAAATGTCCTTCAGATGTGAGAGTCAAGGTTATGTACAATCATGTATTACTGTATACAGCGCTGGGGGGTTATATTACTGTATACAGCGCTGGGGGTTATATTACTGTATACAGCACTGGGGGTTATATTACTGTATACAGTGCCTGGGGTTATATTACTGTATACAGAGCTGGGGGTTATATTACTGTATACAGCACTGGGGGTTATATTACTGTATACAGTGCCTGGGGTTATATTACTGTATACAGAGCTGGGGGTTATATTACTGTATACAGCACTGGGGGTTATATTACTGTATACAGCACTGGGGGTTATATTACTGTATACAGAGCTGGGGGGTTATATTACTGTATACAGCTCTGGGGGGTTATATTACTGTATACAGTGCTGGGGGTTATATTACTGTATACAGCGCTGGGGGTTATATTACTGTATACAGTGCTGGGGGGTTATATTACTGTATACAGCGCTGGGGGTTATATTACCGCATACAGTGCTGGGGGTTATATTACTGTATACAGCACTGGGGGTTATATTACTGTATACAGTGCTGGGGGGTTATATTACTGTATACAGTGCTGGGGGGTTATATTACTGTATACAGTGCTGGGAGGTTATATTACTGTATACAGTGCTGGGAGGTTATATTACTGTATACAGTGCTGGGGGTTATATTACTGTATACAGCGCTGGGGGTTATATTACTGTATACAGTGCTGGGGGGTTATATTACTGTATACAGCGCTGGGGGGTTATATTACTGTATACAGCGCTGGGGGTTATATTACTGTATACAGTGCTGGGGGGTTATATTACTGTATACAGTGCTGGGGGGTTATATTATTGTATACAGCGCTGGGGGGTTATATTACTGTATACAGAGCTGGGGGTTATATTACTGTATACAGCGCTGGGGGTTATATTACTGTATACAGCGCTGGGGGGTTATATTACTGTATACAGAGCTGGGGGTTATATTACTGTATACAGCGCTGGGGGTTATTACTGTATACAGCGCTGGGGGTTATATTACTGTATACAGCGCTGGGGGTTATATTACTGTATACAGTGCTGGGGGGTTATATTATTGTATACAGCGCTGGGGGGTTATATTACTGTATACAGAGCTGGGGGTTATATTACTGTATACAGCGCTGGGGGTTATATTACTGTATACAGCGCTGGGGGGTTATATTACTGTATACAGAGCTGGGGGTTATATTACTGTATACAGCACTGGGGGTTATATTACTGTATACAGCACTGGGGGTTATATTACTGTATACAGTGCTGGGGGTTATATTACTGTATACAGCTCTGGGGGGTTATATTACTGTATACAGCGCTGGGGGTTATATTACTGTATACAGCGCTGGGGGGTTATATTACTGTATACAGAGCTGGGGGTTATATTACTGTATACAGCGCTGGGGGTTATATTACTGTATACAGCGCTGGGGGTTATATTACTGTATACAGTGCCTGGGGTTATATTACTGTATACAGCGCTGGGGGTTATTATTGTATACAGCGCTGGGGGTTATATTACTGTATACAGCACTGGGGGTTATATTACTGTATACAGCGCTGGGGGTTATATTACTGTATACAGAGCTGGGGGGTTATATTACTGTATACAGCGCTGGGGGTTATATTACTGTATACAGCGCTGGGGGTTATATTACTGTATACAGAGCTGGGGGGTTATATTACTGTATACAGCGCTGGGGGTTATATTACTGTATACAGCGCTGGGGGGTTATATTACTGTATACAGCGCTCGGGGTTGTTACTGTATACAGCGCTGGGGGTTATTACTGTATACAGCGCTGGGGGTTATATTACTGTATACAGCGCTGGGGGGTTATATTACTGTATACAGCGCTGGGGGGTTATATTACTGTATACAGCGCTGGGGGTTATATTACTGTATACAGCGCTGGGGGTTATATTACTGTATACAGCGCTGGGGGTTATATTACTGTATACAGCGCTGGGGGGTTATATTACTGTATACAGCGCTGGGGGTTATATTACTGTATACAGCGCTGGGGGTTATATTACTGTATACAGCGCTGGGGGGGGTATATTACTGTATACAGCGCTGGGGTTTTTGCTCAAGGAATAAAGCGATATTTTCTTCCATGGGACTCCAACCTGCCGGTGATTCGGTGATTTTTTTTGGTGCTCATTAAAGGTTGCGTTGCTGAGCTGATTGGTGGCTCCTTGAAGAAGGTAATAATTCCCAATATAATTATTCCGAATATTAAACGCACCCCAGAAACACAGTTAATTAACCAATAAATTACAGGTATGATTTGTTTCGCATTTCGCCACAACAATAATAATAATAATTAAAAAAATGACTTTATGGCTCGTCTGCAGGCGACACAACGTCTGATCACTCACGCTAATCCTTACATCATTCCGTGGGAACATGCGTCTTCGCCAATCGCCGACCCCCCATCACAATTCTTTATCGGAATCGTTGTACGAGCTGACAAGCCATTAAAACAAGCAGAGCGCTCGATTCCGCAACAAATTAAAAATTAACTCACATATCAAGCTGATGATACAAACTCCACTCGATCCGTTGGCATCGCCTGCGACATTTTTAATA
The DNA here is from genome assembly GCA_023333645.1 of Sceloporus occidentalis. Lineage (NCBI taxonomy): Eukaryota > Metazoa > Chordata > Lepidosauria > Squamata > Phrynosomatidae > Sceloporus > Sceloporus occidentalis. Next base: position 1,129,421 of record JALMGF010000190.1, read on the forward strand.
AGATGTCAGCGGTAATTTCCGACGAAACGATATAATTGTGTTGTGGTTACAATGAGATACCAAGTAGTTTGGGTCAACCTATTAAACCCTGTGATGTTATTCTAATAGACCAACGCGTATTTTATTCCAAACGTTTACAGTAATCGGAGGACGCGATAGCGGTGGTTTATGACATCGCGCATGTCACGGATTTCATTTTCTAATTAAAAACCATTCATCGCAATACGGCCTCTGACGAGGAATAAGGAACCGATTAAGCATCAATTATTGAGGATAGCCAAACTTTTATAAAACATTATTGTGCTCTGAGTGCATGAATTGGACCATATGAGACGTTAATGACGGATATCGGGAGTGATGTAAAAAATAAGAATAAAGATTTTCCACCGAGCGGAGTCTCATGGAACGCCACAGAACAAGAGGCCGCAATCTAAAACTACAGGGTCCGAGGCTCAGGTGGAATCGAAGGGAGTTTTACTTTGCTAAGAGGGTGGTAGATAAGTGGAACAGCCTCCCAGCAGAAGTGGTAGAGGGTAATACAGTGAGGGGATTAAACATGCATGGGATAGACATACGGCTCCTGAATCTAAAACGAGACCAACGACTGATTAAGGTTTGAGTCTTTGCAGCAGGAGAAACGGCGACTAGACGGGGGCCGAATGGGGGCCGATCTGCCGACAGGTTCTGGGTTTCTTTGAGTCATAAAAATAGTGTTCTCTAATTCAGATTATAGATGAAGTTCCAGCTCTGATGGACTATAACTCTCAGAACACTCAGCTGCTTTTAGCTCAACGTGTCCTGGTGAGCGACAGAGGCTGATTATTTGGAACACTTATTTTTTTATTCTTGTAATTCCTCATATGACCACCGGGGACCCCATATCATAAAATTGCTCTTTTTTATGTTTTGTTTTTAAAAAATAACCGAACCACCGTTTAAAAACCTTTACAAAAAACATCACACAACCCAGCATACAAAGAGCCTGAACAATTACAAACTGCAGTAGTACTGAAAGGCTGCCTAATTCACCCAGGGATCAGAATTCTCACACCTGCTCGGTATGTTAAGTAAGACCAGAAACACCTGAATTGCCTCCATAGTGTTTGCAGAATTGCTCGGCTGGCGGATGCGTTTGCTGAAGTGTTAAAGGTTCTCCTGCCAAATAAAATCCACGCGACCAGGCAAAATTTTAATAATTTATTTTAAAAACAAAAATGAAATTTGCACTAAGACATTAAGCATTCTAGGGTCTACTGATTCAAAGCAAATATTTAAAAATGTAGAAAGTATAAAAAAATGTATGTCAATAAATTCCATAGAATTCTATTCACTAAAAAGTAGAATTAGGCTAGGTTTCCACTTGGGTTTTTTTGCTAAAAACGCCCATAAAAACGCCAATTCAGCTGCGGCCAGATGTTAGCTGTTCTTCAATAGGAAATCGCACAATGCCAGATCCACTCGGCATTTTTCTGTTTGGCGTTTTTTTCTGTCCTCTGTGGCGTTTTTCTGCTTTTTTGGGCTCTGTGGCAGTTTTTCAGAATCGCAGCATGCTGACGCTCTGGCGTTTTTTGCAAGGAAATCTTGCCTTTTTTTTCCACAGTTACAATGCAGAGGATGGACCCGGTATCTGTGAGTCCTACGAGAAATAGGCGGGAAACAAACAGTTTCACACAAAACAAAGTTCATATTGAATTTTACCCCATTTAGAACAAACATCCATTACAAACAAACCAACTGGATCCTGCCTGCCACAAGCAACAACAATTTGCGCCATCATTTGGGGCCAATCTTCCTCGAGGAGCAGACATTCGGAATAAAGCAGGCCTTACAAACCAGAGAAAAGAGACAAAAGGGTCCGCCGGGGCGTAGAACTCTACCAAGGAAATGACATCAGGAGGGGGCAGATACTCGCCACTTACCCAAATCCCTTTTAGCTGGGTGACAATTCCAACGTGTAAAGGCTGGAAAAACTGCCTAAGGTCAAAAAAAGCAATTTCCACGGAAAGGCTAAAACGCCAGAAAAAAACTCCAGAAAAAACGCAGGAGAATGCAGTGGGAGTTTTCTTGGCGTTTTTCCTGGCGTTTTTCATCAAGAAAAGAAAAAAAAAAAGTTTATATCTTTTTGGGGATAAATGATTTAAAAATGAGCCTCATGCGGAGGGGGGATTTTTACCTTTAATGGACTTGTAGCCTGCGAGCTCCAGATCATTAAATCTCGGTATAAATAGAGACAGTTATGATGAAATTGCTAGATTTTATTAGCGATAGCCTCACAGAGGACAAAGAATGTGACGGACAATATAAATAGTTACTTTACTCCAAGAAACATCTTAATCTTTATAACTTGTCATCAGATGCAGGGCTCAGAAATTGGTGGAATTCTAGATAAGTCCCCAAACCTATATTAGTAGATGAGATACTGTAAATGATAGCAATTACATTTAAAGTAAAAGAGGTTATAATAACACAATCTGAATAATCTCTTTCTTGGGACGCAGCTCACATAGTTTCTCTTCTAGAAAACCTGCATGGAGTTTCCCTGCTCCTTTTTTCCCCCATATGCCGTAGCAGCGGAACATTTGTCTTAAGCTGTTGTTGGTTTCTTTTACTTTTGTGTGTTTTATTGTGGGATACATTGTGTCACTTTAAAAGTGCAATACATATGGCATGCACTGAAAAGATACATTTAATCATGAAAAGATACATGATCTGTAACTTGTTTGCCAGGACATGCTAGAGCCTGCGACTTTTGCAAGTAACAGGTGAGGACATGCAAGTTGAAGGTGAACTCGTATGTCATCGCCTATAAATTTAAAATTAAATGCATATTAAGGAAATAATATTTTTTTTCTAATTTCTTTTAGATAAAAAGTAATTGTTGCCTAAAGGGCCAGACAGAAGATGCTTAGAAACCAATCGCACCAGAAAGATACATTCAAATAAAATATTTTGAATATAACACAATTTCAAAAATGTTACCGTAACTTATAAAAAACATAGCATGAAAACTCAGCTTTTTTTTTTTTTTAGACATTGCAGAAATTACATATAGTACACCAATTCCCAGTAGTAAACTGGAAGCCGTTATAGTTTTATTATTACTATTACAAGACATTTTATATAAACAGCGTAGCGTTTTTTTGTACCATAAAGTAATTTCTCTAAACTGTTAGGAGCCCTAGAATTAATACAATGAAAGCACTACAAGTATTTTAAGAAATGCATTTTAACTTAATTATAATGAAACTTGCAAAATTCGTCAATGCTAGACTAAAAATCAAAATCCATAAACTAAAGTAAGATGCATTATTTTTTTATTTTAATTCATCTAACCGTACTAGAATTTGAAAGTGTTTTCCATAAAGAGTCAAGAGCCACATTTTCACAAACCTATAATTACTGAGCACATTATAGAGGCAGAAGTTCACTCTAATCACATGCATGAGGAAAAATCAACATTTTCATTTTTTTGTTAATCTGTGTTAAATGCTGAAATATGTAATATGACTACAGCTTTTCCAATTAAACCCAAAATGCTAGGAGCTAGGAATAAATTCTCACATAATACAGTAGTAGGCATGCAACAAAAGATGACAAAAGCACATTGTTTATTAAAAAGAAATTAGAACTGGAGTGGGACTCAATAGAAGGAGGAGGGCGGATCCTAATCCTATATTATATATATATATGTATATAAATTAGACGCGCAAATGGGCCAAAAACTATTCACATTTCTTGGCCCATTCATTTTTGGACAACAAATTTCATTCCCCCCCCCCGTTTGGTTTGGCTTGAAATTTGGGGGCATTTTATTATTCGTGAATGAAATTTGTTGATTGGTGCCCACATTCACTCACTTTCTCGCTCTTAAAGGAATGGGGAGAGGACGTCGCCACAAACAGTTTCACGCCGGGTTATGTCCACGGAAATGCGAACGAAGATAGAAGATATCAGGTTGAAGATAGAAGATGAAGTAGATGCAGGAGTGGAAGTGGTTGGCAAAAGCGGAAGAGAAAGCGTGAGAGAGGGTGAACGAGAATGAGAATGCGGGGGACTAAGTGTGTTAAAGAGAGTGTGCGTTAATTCAAACCCATGAAGCCGTCAGTCACATTAAAGGGTTAATTCGACTGATGAAACTCAAGTTAAACCATACATGCACTCTAAATCAAGCTGATATTAAATTCATTAAAGTTGCTGTCAAGTGAATGCTACTCTTAGCAACTTTTTTGACCTATTCACGGAGAAGTTGAGTGGTCTGTTGAGTTAAAGGTTTACTCTCCAGACTCTACTCCCGTTGCAGATTCACTCATTAAATTTTGGTAGTTACAGACGAGGACATGCAAGTTGTGGATGAACTTGCATGCCATCGCCTATAAATTGGAAAATGAAATGCCGCTCGCTATATTAAGTAAAAAAGAATAAAATAAATGAATACATTTTAGATAAATGAAACGGGGGTTCTCAAGCCGCCTATTAACCAAGGAGGAATGACTACTATTTTTCCCCTGCCCTGTGCGCCGTAGGTCGAGGTGGTAATTAGGCTGGAGGAGATTAATGTTTGATTAATTAGGGTGACAAATGTTTCATTATTACATATTTCTTAAAAATGGACTTTAAAAAAAAAAAACTAGAGATAATCAATACCAGCAGTAATCAGAATATGAGCATTGAGGATCCTTGGCTAAAGTACTGATGTTTATTGATTAGATATCTTATCTCCTTGCAGTGTATAATTCATCCGTCTCATTCGAAATTGGATTTACTGTTGTGTTGAGCTAATTTCATTAAATTATCAAGATGAGACCTGCTTGGAATATCACAGCTGCGGGGGAATGGAGGTGTTTTGGCAGGATGTGAAATGACAATAGCCGGCGATTATCGGTAACATATGGATCTAGTGGACACTTTTGCATGTAAATATCTAGTAAATCGCTTTATCTAGATTTGTGCATTTGGAATTTATGCAAATTTTAATGAATTTTGTTAAATTTAATATATATTATATATATATATATATATATATATATATATATATACTATAAATATATTGTATAGATGTATCCCGTGTATCCTTCGGATCCTGTGTGCTTTTTGCCCGCTGGCAATGAATGAGTTAACTGTAGTATTAGTTGCCATTATGCATGCTATACTCGGGGTTCGTCGAATCGCAGGCTTTTGTGTATTGATTGAAACATTAGGTGTTGCTATTTAGTTAATGTGTTAAAATCAAAATATGGTTTATAATTAATAACTCTATAATTACATGAATTGATTGCGCTACAGATTTTCATTAGGGCGTAACACGTTAAGACAATGTTATATTTACTATTCTAGTACAAAGGAATAATCCCCATGGAAACCAAATGAAGGTTCGTGTTGATCACCCGGCGTTAAGTTTCTAATATTAACATGAATCCATTACATAAAAATCCTTTTATTTCAGTAAATGTTTATGTTGTTAAGATGTTTAGGTTATTTTGCCCTGTAGCTTTATGCCATTATCCGGGGCATTGGGTCTGCCCTTCCTTCGTATGTTCGGTATTGGGAATTGGGCTTATACCATGACCTCCTCTAAACCCGGATCATGTGGATCCTCTGAGGCCAACGTGCTCCACCAAGAAACAATATAGTGTGGCCCCGGTCCATGTTATGGTACCTACATGTGAATATTTTATATTTCAGGTCTGGTCTTTGAACGGTTAAATAAATAACCTAGTTAACCAGCCTCTAAATACAGCAACAATGTCTTGGTTTTCAGTAAAATAAATGAGCGAACCAGCGCAGGTGAAATTATCTTTGCTTCAGGTGTGATCCAGGGGACGCCTGCAGGAACAACACATTCAGACACCTACAAGTCCGGAGGTCACAGAGAAACCAGAACCGGTCGATCCCCAGGCTCAAGGGGCAGAAGGGCATTTTATACTCAGGTTTTATACGTCTGTCATAGTCTAAAATCATTCCTTTCGATAGAGTCTTCATGCCTAGTTAGGAGAACGTCTGGTGAGGATGTAGCCTTTATTTTCATTCTAAGGTGACCTCTCATGGACCATCTACAGAATGTCACCATGGGAGATCTCACTGTCTTAAAAAATTGTGATCTCATCTATAAAAAAAAAGCCAAAAAGTAAGAAAACATACAAGAATAAAAACAAATGAAAAGAAAACAAGCAAAAGAAAGTCAATATGCAAGTTGAACTCAATCCATGCCTACAGATGACTACCGGTGTGTGAGATCCAGCAGAGGTGGAAGCAAAGTCAGCCTCAACGTCTTGTGGAAGATGTTTCCTTGACTTGAGCTCCTGAGCCGATTCCACAAACTCATCAACGTCTTGTGAGAACTCGATTAAAAACTTTAACCTTTAATGTTGCTCAATTCTTTGATCCATCATGGAATGGTGTAACCCTTTACATGACTTAACCTACTTCTCCTTCCACCTTGTGTTTTTAAAACCCACCACCTTACCTCCTTTCCTCCGAATAGCCGAACTTGCCGCTCTTTGAGTAGCAATTGACACTTCTTGTTGTAACTGATACTTAATTGCCACATGATGGTGGTTTTGATACCATTTATATTTGGATACACTTGGGATTCTGTTGGATTGTTTCCTGGTTCCATTTTCTTGACTTGGTCCTAGTCACAATCTCCTGCCTCTGGACTTAATACTGGATTCTGACCGACTCTTGTCACCTTATTATCTGCCAGCGACCCACGTGTCATGTTGCCTACATGTTTTTGACGAAGAACTTTCTACCGTTCACACAGCAGCTGGGACTCAACCACAGGGTGGGATAGATAAATCCTAAGAGACTTCTTGTCCTCCCTGTTGGCCATTGATCGTCTCATTAATGTGTAATGTTTCTGTTCTTTAAATATTCTTCCGATTTGCCATAGTGCCAATTTCTTTCACCCCCTGGCCAAGTCTTAGATGCAGCCGGTGCCAAGAGGTAAAAATGGAGGATAGAATTCCATAGGCGACTTCTGAATTCTATGCCTTTTCACCAAACTGGTCTTTTGTACAACAACCCCGCAACGTCAAATTCATTTATTTCATCAAACGTTCCAAATCCTGGCAGCTGAATAATTTTAAACGATGAAAGAGGAACTAATAGTTTTATTTTAAATGATATTGAGCCTAAAGGAATAATTACGTTTTAGAAATCTATTCTAAAATATTTCAGCAGAGGAACATATGCGGCACTAGATTGCCAAAATAATGAATGACAAGCTTTCCAAGCCATGCCCGTAAACGTCTATTTTGTATAAAAACAAGTCCTGTAATTAACGTCCTGCAATGAATTTTAATTTTTAAATGAAAAAAGGCAATCATTTGGATATAAATGGAAAAGGAAGAGCGGCTCAGGGGTATTGAATAAAAAGGAAGGGGAAAAAGCAAAGATACTAAGTAGCATTCTGTTACTTTAACTAAACATGGATATCAAGGTTTGAGACCTTTGCTGCTCCCAAGACAGCATCATCAATGGGCAAATGGCACGGGACACCATTTATTCTTGACATAAAAATGAATAGCGATACAATTTTCAATGTGTGAACTAATTCATTGCCGGGGGCCCACATTCACTCCCTCTCTAACAGTCATTCTCTTACACTCGTATTTTTGTTCTCTCTCTCTCTCTCTCTCTCTTTCTTGCGGTGATGTCCTCACCCTGATCCTCCAGTCGGGGAAGCTGAAGTGGTCAGCAGAGAAGATAGGGAAACATTTAGAGAGTGTGAGCGTGAATGAGAGTGTGAGTGAATGTGAGTGACTGTGGGCCCACGTATTCCAGACCAAAATTTTGAGCTGTTCGCTTCATTTACGTCCGATACGTTGGGGGAGAGGTCTGGCCTCATTTTCCTGGCTTCATACGAATCGCGGAATTTGCTAAAATTTGGCAAATTTGCAATTTGTACCAATCCGAATGCACAAGTCTCATATAAATATATATATATATATATATATATATATATATATATTGATATATGATATTGTCACGTACAGTTGGAGTTTCCATCGAGGATGGGAGATCTTGGGGCTTATGTTGATGGGCAGCTCCCTCCCGTCTATGAGGATCCTTCATGTGTACGTTGGAGAATTTCCTGATTAATGTGGAGAAACAGTAGCCTAGAGTCACGGTGATGGGTTCTTGCATCTCAGAATCTAGCCAAACCCTGAAAATGAGATGATATCACTATTGATTGACGGAATAGATGTGTAGAGGTGACCCAGACAACGCATGATGGAGTAAAATCCTCTGCATTAAGACCCTTGAGGGTCAAATTTCTAAAAAAAATTCTAATATTTAGAGGAAGGGTTAACAGTCATCAAATTATAAAGACCAAGTGCAATGTTATCCCGGAGACAGCTATAGATACAATTCAGATTTTAATCACAAGAATATGAGTATTTGATCAAAGAGATCCGCGTGAAAGCTTCACGATTAATATTCTAAACTGTCATGACGTGCCCAGGAGTTTTTTTTTCTTTCTTTGGGGTAAATGGGGAGATTCTCAAAGTTTTTACCCCAATCCCAGCATCGTCGTTAGACAGACCTGTGGCGGGCCAACTAGACACAGGCCTTTGTTTCTTTTTACTCGTGTAATTGCTACATTTGTTTCCTTTACATCCAGTAGGTTTAATGGGAGGCCCTGCACCTGGGATAAACTGGCACAGATATAAACGTCACCTCCGTCCGCCGGCGATCTCCTGCAGAACGAGCTGGCAACAACATCACAAAGAAGAAAACGAAAAAATGATTTCATGGCACAAGGAGAACCGGTGTCACTGGTGAGCGATAAAACTGGGGGGGAAAAGTAGAGCAGCTTCCCAGCAGATGTGGTAGAGGGTAATACAGCGAGGGTATTAAACATGCATGGGATAGACATACGGCTCCTAAATCTAAGATGAGACCAACGACTGATTAAGGTTTGAGTCTTTACAGCAGGAGAAACGGGCGACTAGACGGGGGCCGAATGGGGCCAATCTGCCAGCAGGTACTAGGTTCCCTTTTGACATCAACTCGTCAGTAACTTGGATTTTTGCGACACGACTTCTGGTTTGACTTGAACGATTCAAGTACTGTTGGTTCCGAGTAATTCAGTCTCGTTATCTCTCGTTATCAGACGACTCTCCATTAACGAACGGCGCTCCCTGTCCTATAAGATATAAAAGGATAATATTCATCACATAATTCCATTTCCATCAAAGTAGGAAAACATATTCTGTTCTTTTAATGTTTCCGGAAGGACCCTTTTTACGGAGATTCCTATAGTTACATTATTGCATCTAACAGATGGTCTCTCAGATGAGATGAATACCGGATAATGTTACAGAATAACCTCCCAAAATCTCCCCTTTATTCTTTCTTTAAGCTCTTTAATAGAATATCGAATGATACTATTATTATATTATTACACGTGATCGGCTCGATTAGATCTCTTTCGAAAGACCCTCGATACGTGGCAAAGCGTCTCGACTTTTGCAATTGTTCGATGACTTGTTCAACATAAAATATCTAGAGAATCTCTATGATAAGGAAAGGATACATCGTATATCCCAATTAACCCTTAAAAGAGAGCTCAAGCCCCAAAAGCCTTGGACGGAGAGACGTCCTCAACATAAAAGTCACATTTTGAGAGAATAGAATGAGGTTGGATAACGTTCCACGAAGTATTAGAGAAAACGAATGCTGAATGATCTTACAGATGGTTAAGTCTTATTAAGAAATCTGTCTTAACTACAAACCTAATGAAACAAAGAAATGAATATGTAATTGGATACAGGAGTTAATTATTACGTATTTTTTTGATCAGTTTGAGAAGTATGTATAAATGGCAATTCTAATGATTAATGGAGTGACATTGGAAACATTACATTGGTTGCTATGGTTATTGTGCAACTTTGCACCTAAGAGGATTGTATGTGAAAAGAGATTTTGGTCCAAAATGGTAAAAGTAGCCCAATCCTCATAGCAACCGATTTAACATTGCTTCTGATTGGTTCATTAGATTTGCATTTTTTTAAGTAGGTAATTTAGGTTAATCAGATTTTTATATTTTATTATCCTACCCAGGAGATCACAGGGGTGGAAAAAATATTTCCGGCTATTATTATACTACAAACCTAAGGCTGGCTGAGGATTGTCGGAGTCATGCTTTAAATAAAACTCCATTAATATATACAGATTTAGGGTAGACAGGGCTACAGAACCATTCGCATTACCGATTGTCAGGTGATTTGGTAGAATCTGATACATATTGAGGCCAGACCCAGCTATAACTCACAGAATTTGAAATGTTTGCGGGAATCTGCGTTATGGCTAATTATAACAAAACGATCCATTAAAAACGGATAGAATCCCCCGCAGCCGATCAAATTAAAAGGGAATGAATCCGAACAGATTGAAATGAGATTGGAAGAAAAGAAAATCCTTAACTATGGTAATGCTCGCGAAAATATTTGCATTAATATTTTTATTTGGCTGCGTAGAAAGCCCCGTTTGGCGTGGGGTGAGAATTTTCAATTTACACAAACATCTAGAACAGATTTCATCTAAACACGTGCTACAAAATTACAACAATTAATGATGTCCAGCTGGAAGCTCCAAAAATGGCTAGAACGTAGAAAAAAAACAACCATCCTGGCTGAAAGACTCTGTCACTGTATGACATCACAGATTTCTTATATACTTCATAAGACTTAGAGTGACATCATTATGGCACATAGAACGTATTCATCGGAGGTTTGATTGGAGAAATGTAAAAAAGATTAACCTACACAACAACTGCTGTAAAGACTCAAACCTTAATCACTCGGTTCTTATCCCATGCATGTTTCAATCCCCTTGCTGTATTACCCTCTACCACCTCTGCTGGGAGGCTGTTCAACTTATCCACCACCCTCCCAATAAAGTAAAACTTCCTTCCATTCCATCTAAGCCTCTGACCCTCTAGTGTCATATACTTTATTGGGCCATCATTGAAAAATACTTGAATCGCTTGAGTTTTGGGGACTCTAGAGCTCCCTTCTTCAGATGGAATTTCGAATTCCAATCCAACTTGGAATACATGTTACTTATTTAATTTTTAATCGATTAGAAAGAGTTATTTTATGAAGCTTCCTTCACAAGCTGATGAGCTCCCTATAATATCAGACAGACATCCCAGCCGTGCTCTCACATGTATAATTATCCCGGTATTTATTTATTTTCCTAGAAAAAACCAAAATGTCAGATTTAGATCATCTTGTATTCAGCACAAACTTTACAAAAAGTCAAAAAATGATTTGATTTATTCATCAGATTTGGGCTCAAAATAAGCATCCAATCTGCTTCACATTGATAAAAACATAAAATATTTAAGTTCTGTAATCGTGCGCGCGGGGAGAGGGGTATTAGAATAACTCAGTGTAGCAGTTTAGAAATGCTGAATTTTATATTCCTTTTCTATCCAGAGCATCAGAGAATCGATTCTATATCCCAGGCGGACTTTTTTATATGTATTATATCCACGTTACCAACTAATCACCTTTGTACAATTCCCAGAAGCATCTCGACCGATGTCCAACTTCTGGGAATCAAACTTTCCAACTGTTTTCTATATTTTTTCAGATTCGTATGAATTATAAATTTACCAAATTTTGGTAAATTAGTCGTTTCATACGAAGCCTTGAAAACAAGACCAGACCCCCACTAATTGGATGAAAATGAAGCAAAAAAACTCTTCATCTGAAATGTGTTGGTCCACATCCATTCACACTCTCTCACACACTCACGCTCTCGGACTCTCATTCACTCTCTCTCACACTCACTCTCTCGGACTCTCATTCACTCTCTCTCACACACTCACGCTCTCGGACTCTCATTCACTCTCTCTCACACACTCACTCTCTTGGACTCTCATTCACTCTCTCACACACTCACTCTCTTGGACTCTCATTCACTCTCTCACACACTCTGTAAACATTCCCCTACCTTCTCTGCCGACCACTTTGTTTAAAATCAAGGACTAAGTGTTAAATTCAACCATAGGTAACAAAAAAATAGGAAGTAAATGGAACGTTAGTGTAATATTTATTTTTATGCAGTTCTACCGAGGCTCCTTCAAATTAAATGAAGAGTTAGGAATTTGCTTTTAAAACAAGATGACTTCTTCCTATTTTATTATTTTGGCAAAAACGAAAACGCATTTTTTTTTTCAAAAAAGTTACTAATCATTCCCAGAACATATTATTATTATTATTATTTTATTTTTATTTTTTGCAAACAAGGCGCAGCGAAGGGAAGCGGTCATTTAAAAGTGATAGATGGACGTCAGATAGAAGCGTATCGATCCGCACTCCAACGCCATTAAAAACCGCTCAGAAATTCTTCTGCAAAGCAATAAAGGAAGCTGGCTTTTCCGAAAGCCGAATACTTTAAAAGAGATGTGTGGGGATCGGCTGCAAGAGAAATGTCTGATAAAAGTATTCTTTCAGTACTTAGAGGCAGCAACGTCTTCGCTGAACTTTCTATAAACAAGGGGCGGTAAACTATGTCTTCGATAAAAACCTTAAATGCCACGATATTCCGGGAGACCTTCTCGGCAATAAATTCTTTCAAACGCTTTACAAGTACTTTTCATTCCCTTCTCTCCGCTCTCGCTGCTTCGGAGCTTGAAATAACTCACCGGGAGAAAGGCCCGCGTCTTGCGATGATTAGACAAGCTGGCGGGCAGGACGGAAGCTGTCGGGAGTTTAGACGTTGACCGCAACTCAAGAAGCTGGGGTTGTCGGCCTCGATTCGCTCGAAGTGCGAGAACTTTAACGCTTCTTCATAATAACGGAAGGGCACGGCTTTATAAATCTCTCGAGGAAGGTCCTGGGTTTTCCGCGCAAACCAAATACGTTTCATCTTCCAGTCTCCGGGGGGTTAAACCATTTTGAGTTGGTGAGAAAGTAACCTGTTACAAATAAATCAACCATCATCATCATCATCATCGTCGTCAACTCAGGCATCAGTTGATGACCCACGATTAGAGGTCTTGATGTGAAGACTTGATGTTTCCCGTTAAAATATATATATATATATCAAGTCTTAATTAATGAGTTTTAATTGGACCTTGATTCCTCCTGCATAGTAGTCCAAGTTGCCATTGGTACCGGGGCTTTTTTTGGATAAGTGATTGGTTTATGATTTATATTTATCATATTCTATGGAGACCAAAGGATCGGGCAACGCTAGGCTGGCACCGTGTTATGCGCACGTCACGTGTCAAAAACATAGAACACGTTCCGTGTTCCTCCGTTAATCGCATGGCCGAGTTATGATTCCAGGAACAGAGAAGAAAGAAGAATCAATCTGGACTCGTCCGTAAAATGTGAGGGTCCAAAAGAAATAACGGTACCAACAATGGTGGCGATCAACTGTAAAAGAGTATCATAAAAACATAGAACCCGCCAGCAGATCGGCCCCCATCCGGCCCCCGTCTAGTCGCCGTTTCTCCTGCAGGAAAGACTAAAACCTTAATCAGTCGTTGGCCCCATACCATGTTTATTATTTTAAAAATTATATATATATTTCTTACAAATAGTCTATGTTTTTTAAAGAGTCGCTTAATGATCTTTAAACGTCCATTTTTTTTAAATCGGGAAAATACAAAAGAAACGATTTTTTTACGATTATAAAATATTCACGTTTTTCACCCGTAACGCTCAGGAGATTCTAAAACTTTATTCCGGTTATTCTATTATTAAAGCCGCAGGGATGACCCCGTTTTGCTTCTTAACGGGAGATTTCTTTTAGCGGCCAATGAAAAGCGTATATTTATATATTTTTTTTTCAGCAGATGAATAAAGTAATGAACTTTATTCTAATATCATTAAAATGGCGAACGTTGGGCAGGCAGGGATACAATACCGGGGCGAAGCCATAAAGCCGCTCGCAATCTGTTTGGTGTTATTTATCCGGAATTTGAATGAGCGCCTTTTATTATTTTTCATAAGGGTTCATCACTATAAGGCTGAATTATATTATAGCTTTACTGATTCCGCCTTTCACAGATATACTTATTTGAAAAACTTATTTCTGTGATTTACATCTGTTGCCGGGCATTGCATTTTTATTGCATATTACAAGGAAACACATCTTTTATGTCAAGTACAATTTGCATCTCACTTGATCTACTGACATTTCAGAAATAAGAAAAAAAAAACGTAATAGCGGAAGCCGGTGGCAAAGAATTCTCACCGAGCCCCGCATTAATTCCGTAGATATCGGGGTATCTCGCAGGATGAGGGGAGGAATAAATCATTGGAAGATAGGCACCCGATGGGGAGAGAATACATAATTAATACGGAAGCTAAAGGGTAGGAAGCAAAGAAGTGGGAGCTGTTTTGTTAAAATAGATACATTTGTATCGAATAAACTGTCGGATAGGTAGTGATTTAAAGTGACAGTACACCTAAATCCAAGAGAGCCAAATAAGGCAAATGGGAGTGGCTAGCAGTAGCTCCTCCTCTTCTGTGCATGCCCATAAACCTTTACATCACCATATTCTAATCATTTCAAGAATGCTCTGGCCAATGAAACGTTAGTTCCCTCTCTATAACAAATCGTGTGTCGAGTGTCAGTAAAGCAATCACTGATAGGTTGTTGCCCTGGAAACTGGAAACTGGAAAAAAAGCTTCTCCTCCAATCATAGGTATGCTATGTGAACGCGGATGTTGTGCTGAGTACATGTGATTGGTTGCTGCCACAGCTTGCTTAGCTCCCATTGGCTTAAACTGGAGGGCTACTGAGAACTCCTGATCTACCACGGAACTATGGGGATTTATGTGGCCTAGATAATTTCTTTAACATACTGAAGAGTTCTTTTAGAGTGGTAGATACGTGGAACAGCCTCCCAGCAGAAGTGGTAGAGGGTAATACAGTGAGGGTATTAAACATGCATGGGATAGACATACGGCTCCTGAATCTAAGACGAGACCGACGACTGATTAAGGTTTGAGTCTTTACAGCAGGAGAAACGGGCGACTAGACGGGGGCCGGATGGGGCCGATCTGCCGGCAGATTCTATCTTTCTATGTCTAAATGGAACAGTGCCTTTAAAGCGATAATACTGCTCCATGCTCGTGTGTTTGTCTTACTATTTCCTATTTTATTAAAAAAATAAGAAATTAATTGAGAACTGAAGGGCAGGAGCGCCCGGGATGTTCTACGCACACGAGAAATTAAATCTATTAAATATTTTTAAAAACCTGAGATCCTTCAAAAAAATGCTTTATTAATTAGCAGGAAGTTTTTTCTCGAGTGACAGTTCCATCTAAGCAAAGAAACTGCTCAATAATCGTCGATACAAAAGAGACAAAGATAATAAGCGGAAGCCATTGATCACATCGACTTGTTATGAAAGGAGCCGATTCCGGGAGCCCGAATCTGTGTGTTTCAGCCTGAAAAGCAAATCGCTCCGGACGTCACAGGTAAATAAGCAAATGGCACACTACGGGACGTCGACTCCATTCTGCCACAAACAGAGCGAGGAGTCAATCATTCAGACATGTTTTCAATGTTCAGTCCAATGAATTCTTTGCTGGTTGACTAAGCTGTTGGCAGAGATGCGTCTGATGTGTCTGTATCCAGGTGCCGCGTCCTGAGTATATAAACAGATATAACAAGTTAATGTGTTACCCGGCTGAATATAAAGATGTTTATTTTATTTATTATATTTATGTACTATAATATATTTATTTACTTTGTTATATTTATGTACTATATTATATTTATTTACTGTATTATATGTATTTATTATATTTATGTACTATATTATATTTATTATATTTATTTGCTGTATTTAATGTATTTATTATATTTATGTACTATATTATATTTATTATATTTAGTTACTATATTATATTATATTTATTTATGGTATTAAATATATTTATTATATTTATGTACTATATTATATTTATTATATTTAGTTACTATATTATATTATATTTATTTACGGTATTAAATATATTTATTATATTTATGTACTATATTATATTTATTATATTTAAGTATTTGCGTTATTTCATGCATTATATATATATTTTTTTTATATTTATTATATTTATATATTATATTATATGATATTTATTTACTTTATTTATGTAAATTTATGTAAATATATGCATCACCAAACCATTGGCTGCTGAACAGGATTACTGATTTTCCCTTCTACAAACATGGTGCCTTTTTTAACCCCCAGACTTCTGGCAAAACTTCATAAAGTTCACTTAACTAATTGAATGTCCGCAGATAACCGATTATCCATCAAAATATATCTCTACATCTGTGTGCTTGTGCTGCACTGAGTTACACAGACAAAGGCATACTGCGCACCTACGCACGCACACACACCTGTATACACGCACACACACCTGTATACACGCACACACACCTGTATACACGCACACACACCTGTATACACACACACACCTGTATACACACACACACACCTGTATACACACACACACCTGTATACACACACACACACACCTGTATACACACACCGGCTGCCACTAACACAAATACCAGCTCCTACCTGCAGAGTATCCCTTCCTGTAGCTGCAGGCTGCAGGCTGCTGGGTGGGGGGGTTCTTTCACATTAACCCTTACCTTTTCCTTACAAGCCAACAGCCGTTCAGCTCCCTTTTTTTCCCTGCCGACTTTGCCATCACTGAGGGCCATAATGGAGTCTTCCGGCGTCCTCTGCACCAAGTGCCCCCACCTGACCCCCAGCGCAACAAGCACTGTATGCATGCTGTGCAGCGCAGGCTAATACAGAAATTGCACTACAGTATGTAAGCATCAGGGACACTGGGGCAATTGCCCCATTTGCCCCATGATATGTCTTGCACATAGAAGGCTTAATACAGCCGAACAATTTGAAAGAAAAGGTCTTTTCCTAAAACTGGGAGTTTTCAGGTGAGTTTTTAGCCCTGTCCAGTGATTTATCTATACATATACAGGGGCCGGCTCACTGATTTAACTATGCATTATACAGGGCCAGCTCACTGATTTAACTATACATTATACAGGGGGACGGTCACTGATTTATCTATACATTATACAGGGGCTGGTCACTGATTTATCTATACATTATACAGGGGCCGGCTCACTGATTTAACTATGCATTATACAGGGCCAGCTCACTGATTTAACTATACATTATACAGGGGGACGGTCACTGATTTATCTATACATTATACAGGGGACCGGTCACTGATTTATCTATACATTATACAGGGGGCCGGCTCACTGATTTAACTATACATTATACAGGGCACCTCACTGATTTAACTATACGTTATACATGGCCGGCTCGCTGATCTAACGACACATTATACAGGGGGCCGGCTCACTGATTTAACTATACATTATACAGGGCATCTCACTGATTTTTACATTATACAGGGGTTGACTTAGTTGTTCCTGCTGGAGAAGCTTCCCCCAAGAGCCAACGCTCCTTAATGCAAGTTAATGTAGATGCAATGATTCAACTCACCTACAAGTGCACTATTTAGCGAGTAATGCCCTTAGAGCTCAGTGGTGATAAAGACGATAAAAATTGAATTTTAGCAAGTTACAAAATGAAAGGAATTTTCTCTTCCAGTAATGGACTTCCTCCTAGAGACGGGGCGGTAACTCAGCCTTTTACATTAAACAATAGTAACATTTTTACAATAAATACGTAGAAATTACAATACGCTTCACCGAAATAAAAAAAAAATAGAGAAAATGTATCAAGAGGAAGCCAGCCGTACGAAGCGTAACCCGATATTCCTGCTTTAAGTCCAAATCATTTTATAAATCAGCATTTGATCAATAACAGTAATTCTGCTTAAATTATATAAGCCTCTGCGAGCATATTGAGAGAAGAAAAATGGTTACCATGGAAACCTGAGCTCCGTGCGTGCGCTGGAAGCAGCCGCCTCTCCTACCTTTGGAGTATTCAGTTCAGCATGAGCGGCGAACGCAACATATCACATACATTTCAAAGCTGTCGGGCGAATTTGGCGGCGGGGACCGCGCATGGTCTACCTGTCAGAAGCCCGCGGGTTACAAAGTTTCAGAAAGATCTGCCAACCTGAGCTCCGAGTTACTAATTTCATGTCAAAACTCTTAAAATTGGCAATTTATAAGAAACTGAGCTAAATAATAATAATAATAATAAATAATAATCATAATAATCATAATAATAAATAATACAAAATAAATAATATTTGATAAGGAAAATATAATTATTTTAAGTACTTTGCAAATCTATGGATTTAATCTCTTGCAATCTTCCCTTCCGTGTGGGACCGGACCGCGGATGATTATCGGCCAGCGGGAAGATGCTCTACTCTTTGGCAGCCGTGTATCCAGCAGGCAGCCACACACTAGTGATGGATTTGCCCCAGGAGGGGTAATAAAGGTGGGAGGCACTGGCGCAGTTTTCCCGGTGTGTTCGGTGGCGGGTCTGGGTCAGCTTCCATAACTGGTCGGACTGGGCTGGTGGTGACCCACCTTGTACAGAGAACCAGAACCAGAACTGCTCCAAATACCCTTTTACCCCGAGGTTCTCCTTCCTACCAGCTCGTTGTTGACCCCAGAGTGTTCCTCCTTCCTACCCACCCCATTCACACTGGGGTCCTCCTGTTCTTTAATTACCCCCCTCTTCACACTGGGGTCCTATTCCTTCACACCAGGGCTTCTATCAGCGACTGAGCAGGACGGGGTCCGATCGATTCCCTCATTAATGAGGCTTTTATAGCACATTTTAGGGTTCTTTTATCACCATGGCCTGTTCAGGAAGCTGAGATCGGTGGCAGAACCAGCATTATTTCTATTAAAGTTCTCACCGCCCCCCGTCCCCCCCCCCGTTAACAAAGGGCTGCCTGAACCAATCAGCAAAAAGCAGCAACTTAACAACAGGGGAGAGATCCTGAGAACAGGAGGTAAAGACGGCTGCATATGGGAAGGGGAGTTTTCTTATTTTATTTTCTAAGCACAAATAGATAAATTGATTTATTTTACAGTATAATAATAATAACATTTAGAATTTGGAAACTTTTCCCTATTTATTTTTTTTTATGCTTTTCCGTAATACAAACTACACCTCTTGACCTCTTGACCTTTCATAAATAATTTCTCTCTGTTTTTTTTTTTCTTTTTGAGAATTTTTATAATTCTCTTTTTCACCGTTACACAGAAGGCTGGTTACAAAGGTAAAAATTTCTTTTTTTTAAAAATCTCCGACAGTATTTAAAATACAATTAAAAATAATTGGGTTTTTTTTTCTTTTAGGTTCATCTATTACCAACCAAGGAATTTTAGGATTTAAATGAACTTTTAATAAATTTTTTGAAATGTAAATTTGTAGCCAGAAATTTATAATTTTTTAATTATTATTTTTTTTTGTTCTTTAAATAATCTCTTGCAGCATGTAACGAGAATCTAATATGTATCTGGATTTGGGAATTAAATAAAAATAAATCCTTAGTCTGATTTGTGCCTTTTTTTTAAAATCAGGGATTAGCTCATAGGCATAAAATCAAATAATGTTAATTTACCTCGGGAACAAACTAAATAAAATATCACTGTTACATCCTCCACCTTCAGACTGGTAAATACCAAATGGATGTGAGACAATAAATTGCTGTGTGGGAGCCAAAGCTCCTTTTAGATTTGAAGAAAAATAAATTAAAAAAAAATAAGCACATTTGACAGAAGGGGGAATAATATAATGAAAACCTGTATTTATTTAAAATTAATTTAGACATATTAAATCCAGCTGTAAACCCTGCTATATGACATTTAAGGAGAAAAAAAAGTGATTGTAATGAAAATGTATCAAAATTAAATTTCGTTATCACATTAAAGATCATTGTTTTAACCCTCCACCACCTCTGCTGGAAGGCCAATCCAACTATTGAACACTTTCTCAGTGGGAGGCTCATAAATGGAAAATATATAATAATAATAATATTATATAATATATATAATATATAAATAGGTTATTATTATTATTTTTATAGATCCCTCCTCTGCTTTGCTCTGTGAATATGAGGTCAAAAATAATGTCTACAGACTGTATAGAGACATAGAATCTGGATGCAGATTAACCCCTTGCGGCCCATCTAGCTGGCCAGTTTTCCCATGCATGTTGAATCCCCTCACTGTATTACCCTCTACCACTTCTACCGGGAGACTGTTCCACTTATCCACCACCCTCTTAGTTGAAGCTCATACCTTTCGTTGGACCAACATAAAAAAAGATGTAAAATTACATAACGTTTTGAAACCTCAGGGTTTTTCGAGATTGATGGCAGCCTGTGGCAGAGCCAGCCTTAGCTGATCAATTTCCTCTCCTGAAGTTCTCTCTCTTCTCCTTCCTTTTCCAAAGGCTGTCTGGGCCAATCAGAAACGATCAGCAACGATCAGCTAGAGAGATAACCTAATGGGGAGGAATAATCCTGCAGATCCTGAGAACAGGAGGTTAACCCCTTAATGTCAAAGCCCGTACATGTACGGGCCCAAAATGCATTGTTTTCAATGGGTTTAGGGGTTAATACGACTGCTCCCTCGGGACACACATAAGGGGGAGGGGTTTCTAATACATATATACCGTATATATATATATATATTTTGCACATTGCTCATTTTAATCCATAAACACAATCCTAGGATTACGTACTTATCAGGATATGAGGGCATCGTTAACTCTTTGAGTGCCAGGGGGTGAGTAACACTTTGGAATGCATTGTGTTACGGTTTAATCCTTCCCTTAGAGCTGCTCACTCGATGGCCTGGCGCCCGAACCATCCCTTCCATGTAATTTCACATAATACTCGCTTTACGGTTTATTTATTTTGCGGAGAGGCCGTTAGCATCGCTTTTATGATTCTTGCGTTATGGAATATACACCGTGGATCATTTTTTATTCAAATTTCCTTCATCTGGAGGAAAGCAGTTAACAAAAAAAAGCAGATAAAGT
The DNA here is from genome assembly GCA_023333645.1 of Sceloporus occidentalis. Classification (NCBI taxonomy): domain Eukaryota; kingdom Metazoa; phylum Chordata; class Lepidosauria; order Squamata; family Phrynosomatidae; genus Sceloporus; species Sceloporus occidentalis. The sequence continues at coordinate 1,150,419 of JALMGF010000190.1, forward strand.
TATTTCAGTTATTAAAATTTTATAGCAACTTCTAATTATAAGGAAGTAATACTAATTATAAAAATGATACATTGTGTGCGGATTTTCCTTCTGAATAAAGATCGGGCCGCAGCGCGCATCCAGACGAAATAATGCTGCCTTATATAATGCGTATATATATAATGTTTTTTTTTCCACGTTTGATTTTTTTTTATGTAGTTTTTTTTTTTTACATTTACATTTTTTTTTACTTGTGAATTTTTTTTACAGTTCATGTTTTTTACATTTGAATTTTTTTATATTTCATTTTTTTTTTTTTTATTTCATTTTTTTTTTTTTTAACATTTCATTTTTTAATATGTGTTTTCCGGGCGGATTACAGTGAGAGAAATGTTGTTGAAAACAGAATTAAATTTTAGGGGGGAAAAAAGAAAATGGTTAAAAAAAAAAAAAAAAAAGCAACAAAACGTTAAATTTAGTTACAGTTTTTTTTAGACTTTTTTATTAGGGAGTTTTTGCAGGTTATGTTGTGAGTTTAGTTGGAGGATTGGGGGGTTACCTGCAAAGTTGATTAAAAATCATGGTAAAAATCTAAATAAAAAACAATAAATATCTCCCATTATTTATATTGTAATTAATCCATTGGCGTATATATATATATATATATATATTTCATAATGTGTAATTTTTTGGGGTAAATTAAATGAAAAACATGAAAGTTGTAGTTAAAATTTCTTTTATCAAAAATTACTTGAAAATTAGGAAACGAGCGATAAAGTCCAATGAATGCAAAATTTTATGATTGACAGGAGGGGGCAGCTGGCCGTTGGCGCCACGTATTTACCTGATCGGTCCCCACTCCATCAAGGGGCCGCTGGCTTTAAAGGGCCAGAGCTTCCTCGCCAGTCCGGCCCGGATCGACAGGTGGGGGAGCAGTTTACGCATTGCAGTGTTTTCGGGGTCCATTGTCAGAAGTTCTGCGAATCCACGTCATATCCGTATCTCGCCACCATGTCTTTGCCTCGGATATAATTTTTTCTAACTTAGAGTTTTTAGGCATCTTTTTGGACGGCGGCGGGGCGTCTGGCATTGGCGTCTAAGGTCACAAAAACTGAAACTCCTGCCTCACAGCGCAGAGTAATGACCGGGGATATGGAGCGGGAGGAGAGCGTATATTGTGATATCTGCGGTACAGAGATGCGTTAACCGGGCACAAGTACAGCTGGCAGGTCCGCGAAAACCGAGGTTAATTAAATTACTCACCCTCTTCACGGAATGAAGTCAACTGTCTGCCATCGGAATGTTCTACAGATTTATCACACGGAGCACGGCCGGTACTTATCTGTGTTTGTTAACCAGCAAATATCATAGAAGCCTAGAACCTGTCGGCAGATTGGCCCCATTCGGCCCCCGTCTAGTCGCCCGTTTCTCCTGCTGTAAAGACTCAAACCTTAATCAGTCGTTGGTCTCGTCTTAGATTCAGGAGCCGTATGTCTATCCCATGCATGTTTAATCCCCTCGCTGTATTACCCTCTACCACTTCTGCTGTTAAGCTGTTACCCTTACTTACTACTCTTTAGACGATAGATGGGGTCTGATGTTAACAATTCTCAGGTTTCGTCAGACTTTAAGGATAAAATTTAACTGAGAGAAGGAAAGAATTATTAGTTATTGGATTAGGTTCTGCCACTTCTACTGGAAGGCCATTCAACGTGTCCATTACCCTCTCAGGAGAGTTAAACTTTCTTTGGTTGTTTTGAAGTTACCTGGAAAGACGTTTATTCAGATAATTTCTTTGATTGCTCTTCTTCTAAGTCATAACCGTGGCTCCTCTTTTGTGTCTCCTGCTTGTTACACGACTCGTGAGTCTTAGCATCCATCTCCGTGTCTTAGATTGTAAGCTCATTTGAGCAGAGCCCTCCTTGCCTGTTTCCGTAAGTCACCTGGTTATGTTATAAAATACTTGTTATCTACTGTCTACCCTCTGTACAGCACTACAGAATCTGATGGCGCTATATAAAGCAATGAATAATAATAATTATAAAAATTATAATTATAATATTAGTAATAATAATAATAATCATAATGATAATAATAATATTATTAATAATAATAGTAATAATGGTAGTAGTAATAATAATAATAATGATAATAATAATAATATTAGTAATAATAATAATCATAATGATAATAATAATATTATTAATAATAATAGTAATAATAATAATAATAATATTAGTAATAATAATAATAATAATAATAATAATGATAATAATAATATTAGTAATAATAATAATAGTAATAATGATAATAATAATAATATTAGTAATAATAATCATAATGATAATAATAATATTATTAATAATAATAGTAATAATGATAATAATAATAATATTAGTAATAATAATAATAATCATAATGATAATAATAATATTAGTAATAATAATAATAGTAATAATGATAATAATAATAATATTAGTAATAATATTAGTAATAATAATAATAATAATAATACACGCAGTAAGGAGCTGATACATTGTTAAACATAAACACTGAAAACCAAAATTCAGAAAAATATGTTTTTCCCCCGAAAGGCAGTAAAAACAAACTAAATAAAGAAAAAACTAAAATGTAGACCATGAGCTCTCTCAAAAGTCTAAAATGAGCCCAGTTCTAGAATCACTCAGCGTGAAGGACTTCCTCCGCTGCCAGGGATGCTGGGTAATGAGATGTAAATGATTTCATCAGACATCTGTCTCTCCCTCTCAGGCATGTATAGGGCAAGAGCTCTTTGATAGGCGTTTGTTTTCTCACTTAGAAAGAGGGACTTGGCCCAAAACAACAAGCCAGTGGGTGATAGTGAATCCCGGATACCACTATAGCAGCCAAATGTACATCAATTTTATTTTAACTGAACACAATTTTCTCTCTTTCTCCCTAGAAGTGTAGTATATATATATATACGTTTCTTTTTTTTATTTTAATTTTAAATTGAAATATTATATGATAAGGAGTCGGGGTGTTTAGTAGATCGGGGATCGGATAACAGAGCGAGAATCATACAAACGGCTGATATGCAGCTGCCTGAAAACTTTATATTATGGGGCAAAAACTACAACTGGGGTAAAAAAGAACAAACACTCGTTTTTTGTTATCTGAATGTTTGCCATTTTTGAAGGCAGCTGTAAGCAAATACTTAAGCAAGCAATTTCCAGAAAGCTGCAGGATAAGAAAAAAAAGCAGCAGGCAGAAAATATTATAAACTGTGCCACCTGACACAAGTTTACCAATTTTTGTTTTGAACGTTGGGTTAGAGCCCCGTGGGGCAGAAAGAGAGAAAAACACATAAGGGTTGTCCAAGAAAACTTTGTTCATTTTAGAAAGAAATAAAATTTCCAGTAACTCAGCCGTTCTTGGTAAAAGTCAACCCGCCTGCCATAGAAGGTCCTATCCGGGGGGGGGGCATTAAGGGAACAGAGGAACCTCCTCTTTCCCTTAAATTCTCCATCATAAGACATCTGAAAGCAGAACTTAAACAACTACTTCGAAAAAAAGTTTTCACAGGGATACTTATTACAGGAAACAAAGTAACGGATCACTGATTTTTTTTATTTTATATACAATTTTATGTTTGGGAGATTATTCAAATCTTATTTCTTTAAAAAGAACAATGTTTATTATTATTGCTTTTTCTGGGTTTCTCCCCTATTTCTTCTCAGAAATTATCCTGAGACGGTCTGGGCAGAAAATGGCGCCCACTTAATAATGGGAACCACTGACAAAAACTTGAAGAAAGGTGCATACAGAAAGAACAGTAAATATGTGGAATCCGCTCCCCACAGAGACTGCGCTATCAGATCCAACAGATGCCTTTGCGGAGAGTATATAATATATAATATGAGGAATATACAGGATATAACGGGTTATAAGAGATTAGTTATACAGCCGGAGAGTATATAATATATAATATGAGGAATATACAGGGATATAACGGGTTATAAGGACGGGATTAGTTATACGGCCGGAGAGTACATAATATATAATATATAATATGAGGAATATACAGGGATATAACGGGTTATAAGGACGGGATTAGTTATATGGGCCGGAGAGTATATAATATATAATATGAGGAATATACAGGATATAACGGGTTATAAGGACGGGATTAGTTATACGGGCCGGAGAGTATATAATATATAATATGAGGAATATACAGGATATAAAGGGTTATAAGGACGGGATTAGTTATACGGCTGGAGAGTATATAATATATAATATGAGGAATATACAGGGATATAACGGGTTATAAGGACGGGATTAGTTATACGGGCCGGAGAGTATATAATATATAATATGAGGAATATACAGGATATAAAGGGTTATAAGGACGGGATTAGTTATACGGGGGGGAGAGTATATAATATGGGGAATATACAGGGATATAACGGGTTATAAGGACGGGATTAGTTATACGGGGGAGAGTATATAATATATAATATGAGGAATATACAGGATATAACGGGTTATAAGGACGGGATTAGTTATACGGCCGGAGAGTATATAATATATAATATGAGGAAATAAGGGGATATAACGGGTTATAAGGACGGGATTAGTTATACGGGCCGGAGAGTATATAATATATAATATGAGGAATATACAGGATATAAAGGGTTATAAGGACGGGATTAGTTATACGGGGGGGAGAGTATATAATATGGGGAATATACAGGGATATAACGGGTTATAAGGACGGGATTAGTTATACGGGGGAGAGTATATAATATATAATATGAGGAATATACAGGATATAACGGGTTATAAGGACGGGATTAGTTATACGGCCGGAGAGTATATAATATTTAATATGAGGAATATACAGGGATATAACGGGTTATAAGGACGGGATTAGTTATACGGCCGGAGAGTATATAACATATAATATGAGGAATATACAGGATATAACGGGTTATAAGGACGGGATTAGTTATACGTCCGGAGAGTATATAATATATAATATGAGGAATATACAGGATATAACGGGTTATAAGGACAGGATTAGTTATACGGCCGGAGAGTATATAATAAATAATATGAGGAATATACAGGGATATAACGGGTTATAAGGACGGGATTAGTTATACGGGCCGGAGAGTATATAATATATAATATGAGGAATATACAGGATATAACGGGTTATAAGGACGGGATTAGTTATACGGCCGGAGAGTATATAATATATAATATGAGGAATATACAGGGATATAACGGGTTATAAGGACGGGATTAGTTATACGGCCGGAGAGTATATAATAAATAATATGAGGAATATACAGGGATATAACGGGTTGTACGGATGGGATTAGTTATACGGCCGGAGAGTATATAATATATAATATGAGGAATATACAGGGATATAACGGGTTATAAGGACGGGATTAGTTATACGGCCGGAGAGTATATAATATATAATATGAGGAATATACAGGGATATAACGGGTTATAAGGACGGGATTAGTTATACGGCCGGAGAGTGTATAATATATAATATGAGGAATATACAGGATATAACGGGTTATAAGGACGGGATTAGTTATACGGCCGGAGAGTATATAATATATAATATGAGGAAATAAGGGGATATAATGGGTTATAAGGACGGGATTAGTTATACGGCCGGAGAGTATATAATAAATAATATGAGGAATATACAGGGATATAATGGGTTGTACGGATGGGATTAGTTCGAGTTTGTTGATCCAGTGAGAAATCAGAGGGCATTTTGAGTCAGGAAGGAATTTTCCCCTCTGTTAAAAATCCCTTTAATGTAGGGGTTTTAACTTCTACTGTATCAACCATACCTGATGGGGGGGTTACACGACTAATACTAATGTATACATTTACTTTTAATTGTGAAAGAAGGACAATGTTGACAGGTAACGCTGGTCGGGGTGTGGGGGGGTATAGGTTATTTAGGGTTATACAGCCCACGCAGTCTTGTAGCATGTGTCGTCGCGGTAAGTATTTGTCTGGATCACTTCGCCTAATTTAAAGCTTATTAGAATTCTATAAGTGTGTCCTTGACATTTTTTACTTTTTTTTTGCTAAAGAATGTTTACTTCCCAGATTAAATTATGCAATCACTTTAAATTCAGAACATCATATGTAATCAAGAAAATCCTATATCCTTCGGGAGTAATACTATATTTAAATATCGGAAAATAGATTTCTTTGAACCAAACTAAACTCTTGGTTACGTGATAGAAATATATATACTTTAAAGGGCCAGTCCAGCCACTATATTCACCTTAATGCCTTCATAGCTGACAGGTCCATTTCTGCAGAATCCCGCAAATTTACTTACCTTCTGTCAGGCACAGCGTACGTTGCGGTCAGGGATCTAATGAGACCCCCGTGCCCATGCATGGGAACAATTCCCATTGATTTAAATGGGAGCACTATCCTGCCACTGATTGGTTGCTTCAAGCAGCCAATCAGTAGCATGCAATGTTGGATGAGGTTTGATGAACGGATTTGAAACTTACAAAGGACTTTCATAATTCATTATTTTGTTAAGGGGACTCCAATAATATGTATCATCTTTAGTAATAATGTAACAATTGTACAGTCTTCCAATTTGCTAACAGACTAACTCAATTTTATGAAAAAAAATTGTCTGATTTATTAAAAATTTTAAGAAATTGTCTCAAAAACTCATAAACTTGGAAGAGTAATCTGTATGCTTCAAGAATGTAGTTTTTTTTTCTAATAAATCTATTATGTAGGGGTTACTACACCAGGAGAAGCCTGACAGCTTTTGGCTCAAGTGTTAAATACTTGACCTCCCTCACCCTTTGTTAGAGTAAAAAGGTAGAAACTTTTACTGAGAGGGTGGTAGATAAGTGGAACAGACTCCCAGCAGAGGTGGTAGAGGGTAATACAGCGAGGGGATTAAACACGCATGGGATAGACATACGGCTCCTGAATCTAAGACGAGACCAATGACTGATTAAGGTTTGAGTCTTTACAGCAGGAGAAACGGGCGACTAGACGGGGGCCGGATGGGGCTGATATGTCAGCAGGTTTTGGTTCATTTCTATTGTTTTAGGGTTTTTTGTGCCAAAAATAGTACGTTTTTACCCCATCTGAAATATATAAAGGTAGGTAATTACATGTTGTATTTGAAACACTGCACCTAAAATGTGGTCCATTTATAAATTCCCCCCATTGTGTTTTTTATTTTATGACTTCATAGTTTTTAAAAACATCCCAATATAACAAGATTCCGGAGCCCACAGTTTCTATTTTAGGCTGTAAACACAGTATTCTCCGCTGAAGCATTCCTGACACATTGATTCTGAATTGCCACATCGAGCCGACGGTAGCCAATTATGCACTTTTTCAGCGATCGCACAATAGGGAGATCTCAGCTTAAAAGAAATCAAGCTATTGACAACCAAATGAGCTCGCAAACTGCCGTATTTTGCATCTTCAAGTCAATCTCGCTGCAAAAGAGCAACTTTGAATATTCTGAATAAACTCCGTGCCAAACATCTCTGATTGATCTAACGCTTCACATGTGTACGCCGCAGATAAAACCACGACAATGCGCTTTCACGAGAGCCGCCTCGTGGAGCTCCCATACCTGCGCTCACCGTTATTTCTTATATCTACCGACAAACCCCCTCGAAGAATCAGCCGGGTGGGCTGGGGGGGGGGCAGCTGTCATCTTAGATTTCAGCTTCTCAAGAGAAAATAAATAAAATATATGTCCTGGAGAATTCCACACATGGGGTTTTTTTTTTTTTTTTTTTTGTAGAATTTTATTTATTTTTTAAGTAAAAATGAAATACCTTTTTATTTTTTGCACGTTGGACGTAAGGTCTTTTAGTTCTAGAGAGGTCAACGTATTCGACATCCAATCATTCCTTGGAATAAGCCAACGTGTCCCTTTATCTTAGTAACGAGAGGTCTCCGCCGCAGAATGTATGACTTATAAATGAGGTATCGTTAGACAGACGCGGGGTACGGACTCGTCACTGTCACACCGGATGGAATAGCGGAATCAGGCTGTCGGTTTTTCTGTGGGTTTCTAGAATTGATGCAGGAATCAAGCTGCCGTACCACATATTATTCATCTGTCTATGAGTACTATAGGTAGATCGGGGCGGAAAAAAAATGTACTCTCCTCCAAAAAACGGCCATTATGTAGGAGTTGCCGACCCATGACTGCTAACAATCATAACAATGTATATATTTAGAGAAAAATGGCCCATTTTACTTTGGTGTATGATTTGTAATCATGTGACAAATTTAGAACCTATATATATACCGTATATATATATATAAGGGAAAAGTATATGACGGGAAGGAGGTGAAGCCAACTGAGCACAGCTGCCTCTCATTGGCTGCACATAAAGGGCATTGGTATAAAAGTAACCGTAAGAGTCTATGGTCCAACGCGGTTCCATTGGTTGTGATTTCTGATAAGGCCACTTGAAAAACTTTACAGTAGAGTTGCTAAGGTTTAGGGCCACCGCTTGGTGAGCGGCCCCCTTGGCCGTGGCCACTAATGTATGTGTAGCGCCACCTGCACTCATACCTGGGAACTTTCTGGGCTTGACTCGGAATCTTTGGTAAATCTCACTGCTTTTTTATGGCGGCTGCTAGGACTCTGGGTCAGTTTCTTCAGTCTTTGGGTAGATGAGCAACATTTGGTCACAGCCAGTGACAACCAATCCGTGCCTGTTTAGTGTCACATGATACACCTTTTCCCTAAAAAATAGTGAAAAAAAAAACCTTCATAGATTTCACCGGAATGGACCTCTTCCTGATCTTGGATGTATTTGCATCATGTGCTGCGGTCACCCCTTACGAGCCTATTTTTTAGTCTAAATAAACACAGTTTTAGTTAGATACCCCCCCCCATTCTTATATTTTTGTAGCTTTTCTTTGTGATCCTCTTCAGCCTCATCTTTCTTATGAATTGGCGGACATCTAAATCATCGCATTTCCAGATCTTGCATTGATAACCTTTTTAACGCATGCAAATACCCAATAAGCTTTAGCAGCAGCTACTTGACATTGCACACGGTTTCACGGTTAATTTAGAGTTAACCAATATCATCCAAGTTGATTTTTCCCAATCTGAGCCTTTTTGACTCAAAATTATAATTTCTGTATTTCCTACCCAAGTTTATCCCATTGACTTAATACCCATTTATTGAATCCCATCCCCCATTTCTCTGACTTTTCCCCCAATTAATGAAATCTGTCAGCAAAAAAAACCCCCCACACATCATGAGCTGACTTTATAACCGACACAATTTACTGTCATCTACAAAAATAGAAATTCTATTCGTGAAATAGACAGAGATGTCATTCCAGTTGTGTCTAAATGTTGACCACACGCAACCCCACAAATGTTTTTTTATATTGGTTAATTTTTCTTCTTGATACAATGATCTAGTTGGTATGCCTGGGAAAATCAGACAACGTTGAGATATAATACAAAAAAAAAAGGTACATAAAAATGCACAAAAATGCAAAATTTGGGGATTGTCTGCTTTTTAGCCAAGTTTTCCAGAATTAATTCCATTTCCAATTCTGATTCCTAAGACCTTTGTGTTGTCTTCCCTCTTGAATCCGACTTACAAATAATTTATCCTATCGTATCTTTTAACCCTTTGTGAGTTTATGTCGTTCCCGCAACACGCGCGTCATCTTTTCTTGCATTTTCTGCCCGTGCTACCGATTCATGAATTTTAACCCGATTAATTTTTTACGCTCGCCCGCAAACTACAACAATTTTCCTTCCTGAAGCCTCCTGCCTGAAGCTTTTCAATTATTCTCAAAACTATTATTTTTAGTTTTCTGAGCAGCCGCCATCATCCCAGATCTCTCCAACTGTCTCCTCTCATTATACACGATCTCAGTAGATGCAGCGTGTTCTACAAGACCCAACGCTCAGCTTTCACACAGAGTTTGGAATCTAAAACCACCTAAATTATTGAAAGAATATTGGTTGTTTTTTTTACTTATTGAATTAACATATCATATAAAGCCATTTCATTGGAACTGCAGACTTGGACCATAATTTGCTCGCTGCTCAAGATCCATAATTTATTCATTTGAATTTCTTTGCTGTAACACAATAATAATCCAGACATTTATTCTGATACTTAATTACAAAAATAAAAAAAATAGCAAACCCCCCCCCCAAAAAAAAACATTCATTGCTTAAGAAGGCGCTTCCCCCCCAAAAAAAAACCCTCTGCTGGAGATTAAGTAATAGTATGAAAAAAAGTCTGTCTATGGTAAAAATTGTTGGTTTTGTAGTGAAAACAGACAAATGGTTGGAAAGATTTGTTTAAACAAGAAGATACAATACAGAATTTCCAACATATGTTCCATCTGTTTTGTTTTTTTTTGGTCAACAAGCAGTTTGGATACATTGTTTCTTTGTACATCTCTAATGACATCGATGCATCATGGGAGAGACTGGCAAGAAGCAACTCTTTATTACAATTAGTAATCAATCAGCTTAAGAATTTGGAGACATTTTATATATTCCTTTATTTTTCCAGAAAAAAAGGTTTACATTTTTTTTTTAAGTAATACTTTTTAGTTTACCATGTAACATTTAGATAATTGCAATGAGAGCCTTGTGGATGGATGAATAATTCAGTTACAAATCCAACAAAATATGGCATATAACACAGACAAGAAATCAATGATCCATATTAATAAAACAAAACACGTCACAATAATTATAATTATCACCAGAATTTTTTTTTTCAACTTCCATAAATAAAAACTATTTTAAGTTCAACAAAGATAAAGTTATTATGGTACAAAGCTTAAAAAGTGGGCCAACCAATAAGGCCATTTTATTTGTTGCTATCATGATAAAGCCACATATATATATATATATATACTTATATATATATATATATATATATATATATAAAAAAGAACACAGTGTATCTTCATTAGATTTCCCATCGTAGGAATCTATAAGATTCACTATTGTCCAAACACATCGCTTCTCAATTCTTTTTAGAGTATTTTTTACCACCATCCAAACCCAAGATCATCTGGACCTTCCTAAGAATAAATAATATCACATTTGTAGAAATGGGGAGATTTGGGAAAGGGAGAGCCAAGATAGAGCCCGGATATCTCGTGATATGAGCCCGGCCTGGTTCGTGACAGTAGACAGAGACTGAACATGACCCAAAGGACACAATTAGGAGTTAAGCTTGGGTTCCTTACAAATTGGCGAGCCAGACATTCGACTCGACGCTGCACCAACCCATCACAAACCCCTTATTTTCTAAGACTATTAATAAAACACATAAAAAGGTAACGTTTTAGAATACATGACCTCCTGTGTCCTGAAGTTTGCTTATTCTATAATGAAAAGTCATGCATCACCACTAAAATATAGACTTAATGTATAAATGTATATTTCTTAAAGATTTTTAAGCTCCTTTTGAGTAAATCATCTTTCGGCAGAGATACTTTGTATCAGCGTCTTATTCTTAGTTGGCTCTGATATTACTTTATGTTTTGTTCTTCAAGACAATATACTAACAATCCCAGGTGTTTTAATGACCTCTGAATTTTATTATTGTAAATTTGATGTGATTTGTCTTTTTTTTTTTTTTTTAGGTGAAACCGGTTCATCGTATCAAAGATTTATGATACGGAATCTTTTCTTGCAATTCAAAAAAGTAAGCAGAGAATAAGATCAAGGTGATTTATGTAACTTATTGTTCTGGAGAATAAGTAAATATTTCTTTGAAAAGAAACCCAATACTCAGGAAGCCCGGGATATGATAAATACTTACACCGACGAAATCATAAACCATTTGGATTGTCGGCAAGCGTGAGTATATAAATATGACAAACAAGCAATTCCTACCACCTCGGCAGGATCTCATTAAGAAATCTCCAGATCGCAGGGTATAATTTACATCGCAGGGTTACGTTCCATCAAAAGAAAACAAGGAGATTCTAATTTTACTTTTCTAGAATATTTTCAGGAAAAAAAATGATGTCCTTCTGTGAAGTATAAGAATAAACCTACGAATCGCCCCAAAAACCATGACATTTATGCAGAGAGTAAGCGAGCGCCAGGAATATAAGCAAGAAGTTGTTTGCTAAGAATATTTTTTTCTTTTATGGAAGCTGAAGTATCCATCATTCGGAGAAGTGATAGATATTGGCTCAGGAACCCCGTTAATTTCTTCTGGTTTTCTTACTCGGTGTAATTTATGCTGTCAGCTTTCACGGTTTTCATAAAACCTACCGTCTTTAACGCTGACGCCTGCGGAAAAGGTGACAGCTGTGTCAGCTCGGAGATGTCACAATGCGACGCTGCGCCTATCACGTGACATCAGCGCTATGATGCATGAGATGGAACTACAGATGACCTGAGAGGGATTTTCAGAGATTTTTTTTAGAATGCACACACATTTTTTTTTAGAATTTTTAGAAGAACCTGGGTCACCGGTTACATTGTGTCAGATTACAGGATTCCGTTGGGTCCTTCCTGCCGAGGTATGACTATATTCTGAGGGCATCTAACATCTTTATATATGTTTGCGGGAAAAAACAAACTTGGAATAACATAAAAAACAAGGCTATGTGGTTACTCAACCGCTTGGCCCATCCATTGATTGAATCACAACTGGGCTTCGGTTTGGCTTTACTCAATGGCCATTTTCTTTTCTTTCATGACGCATATCCCAAGGCCTGACCCAGGGCAGTTACCCCAGCTAACCCCCAGGACTGACCTTGCAGGCTCTTCTCTCTCACATGGTGACCCAGCTAAGGAAAGGATTCTTTACAGTGAGGGCAGTAAAGGTACGGAATTCACCGCCGAGAGAGAGGAGGGTCTGTCAGATGCACCGGGTGCCTCCAAAAACAGTAAGAGCAGAACAAACAGGGGTATAAATGACAGAATAAACAGTCATATTTTAGAGCTTCTCCATCCGAGGAGAAAACTGATTGTCTTTTGGAGAATCTGGAAAAATAGGTTAATTGGTGTTTTTTTTGGTCCTGTTTCGGATCAGAAGCAGGTGGATTGGTAGATGGGGTGGGGGACAATTAATTTAGGTATTTTTTTCAACCTTAATTACTACGTTACAATGTTACCAGAATGTGATGGTCCAACTCAGTATTCTGTACGGAGGTCCGTGACAGATAAGCGCACAGCAGATAGGCCGTCTGGGGGGCTCCCTAAGCAGGTCCATGCAGGATCGGGGTTGTCGAATCTTCCTTGATCCAGTCAGCCAAGGCGGAATATTGCCATTGCACTACACCATGTAAAGTGCTGCCCCCTGCAGTAAGTAAGGTGTATGAACTCCCTGAAGGGAATCACTACTTATTCATCCTCCCCACACACTGCAGGGGGGCAGACATTACCAGAAAATGGCTGATGGTCACCCTACTGTTTCTCTAAGCCCGCAATAGCAAGTCTCCAACATGTACTGAGAGGAGCGGAATGAGTAAAGCATGACTTACAGCTTTAGACGTTTCCACCGTGTTCTACGCAAAAAAAAATGGAAAACACGCTAAAAGCCCACTTTACAAACCTGAAAAAAAACTCAAGGGCAGAAAAATATATGATTATCTCAGAATTGAAACTTGTATATCTGCTCCCAGCAGAGTATGGAGCATTAACGCCTAACGCAGGGAATGCCACTAAATCATAATTATAATGGATTTTTCATGCAGGATAAAACATAGTTTAGTATTTGTCATTCTCAGATGTGAAATATTACGATTCTAAACATCCCACATTCACCCTTTTTCTTACATAATTATTGCTTTAAGAAGCTGACATATAAAATTGGATACGCAACGGAAGCGCGATACAAATACACCCGGAGTGTCCTCATCTGCGCCCCCCCCCGGGGTAAACTCTTTGTAATGCGCTGGAAACATTGTAGGATATATATATATTTTGTGCAAAAGAATGGATTTAACCTGCTTTCATGCATCGTAATAAGCATGGGAAGGCAAAATGTCCGTGACGAGACCCGAGGAGCCAAAAGTCTCCACAGAGCATTTAGCCCACCAGAAACGCTGCTGCCCGGGACCCCTGACTATAAGAACAAGAAGATTCTACACTGCATTGGGAACTCAAATAAAGGACCAGGATATAAGTAGTAATTGGATGATCTACCCACAGCTTATTTCCGCGCGTTTTGTGCCAGAATTCCCAATATTTCCATCCAGGAGAGTTGGTTTTAAATATCATTTCACGCAATTTGCTTAACTGGGTGTGCGCTGATGCCATGGCTTGTTGGGTCTATATATTGGCCATTAGTTATACGTATGGTGGGTTCACCTTCTCCTCGGAGGACTTTCCTGTCGGAGGGGCCGCAATGAGAGTCTCTTAACAGTGTTCTGTTTAATTAATATGTCTGCAGGGAGGTGGGCTATTTCATTTGGCGTAGCCTACACAACTTTGATGCATCTGATCTCCATTCAGCTCCTGCTCCAATGCAGTTCCTTGTCCCGAACCTCTCCTGACTTTGTACCCTTCAGCCTGATTCTCAGGTACTGACTTTGGGTTTGTTGGTTACTTTGCTCTTTACCTCGCCTTAGATCTGGACAGCCTTTTGGCTCAAACTCTTGCCTGCCCTCAAACCTCATTTGCGGTTCTCCATATACTGGTGGTGAAGTTGGCCAGTTGGCCACCAGTCTAAGAGTCTCCAACCTTGCCGCCTATGAAAGGGTCTCCAGCATTACCATCGGCCTGTGACTTCTCCTTGTGGTCTCCTGCCCCGACTACTACCATTTGCACTCTCTAGATGTCACTCGTCAGTAGGCAACGCAAGGCACGGTCTTACCTGCTTCCCAGTATGGTGGGACCAGGTATGTCCTAACATTTTGTGTTGAAATAATGTCACCATCAATAGAGCGACGTCAACATTTCAGCCCAAAATGGTTTTTTTATCGAGCTACAAAACGGTCAGAGGAAACTGGTCAAAAAGCTTACATTTCTTTGCACTAAGATCACAAACAACCACTTGGTGGTTATTTATACATAAACTGTACAATCTGCATCAGATGATGCAATATCAAAATAAGCAATGAAAAAAAACCCATCATTTTCAATGTGATCCGGGTTAGTTTCTTCATGAAAATATCCAAAACTGATTTGTTAAACTTACGAAGCTCGAACACTATAGTATTTTATTTTATTTCTAAGCGCTCTGATTTCCAATGGTTAATTGTTATCTCGACTCCTGTTTTTTGGGTTTTTTTGTAATGATTGCCTGGTTTTCATCACTTTCTACAAAAGGGGCAGATGATTGGGGTTTTAGCGCAATAATGAACATTTTGCCAGCATTTTAAGGAATAAAAAAGCAAAGCGCTTGTTAAGAAATACCTTTTGTAGAAAAAATCTTTTTTTTTAAATCATAAGAGAGCAAATTGTGCCATCCTTTGTGAAATATAAAAACAGGGACATTTTCACAGAGACTTTGTTTTGTTTTTTTTTCTGTTGGAGAAAGAAAATTCATGTTTTTAAGATCAGTAAAGTTGCCTCTGCGTTTGATGTTTTACTTGGTGGCACCTGAGAAAGAATGCAGATCCTCGAGAAAGAAATTGCATTTTTATTATTATTATTATTATTATTTTTTTATTATTATTATTATTATTTTTATTATTATTATTTTGTAATATTTTTTTTTAATCTGTATGAAATGTTCTTTTGCTTTTTACGACATGTTGATTGTATTTAAAAATTATTATTTTTATTTTTTTCTTATTTATTTATTTATTTTTTGTAACCCAACAGTGCCCAATAAATGATACATTTTTTGTTCCCCCAAATTGTAGTTGATACGAACCTTTAATGTCCTGTTGGGACTCCGCTCACAGTTCTTTTTTCAAGCATGAAAGCCAGAAAGCTATAGATTTTGATTAAAAAAAACAACTTTATAAGGGCGTTAAGTGGCTCGCTTCGCTTTGGAACTGTAACGGTATGGAATCCTGTTATATTGTCGTTCAAGGTTTAAAGAATGTCGCTTTATTCTGTTTGCTCAGCAATAGCCTTTAATAAGTTGTTCATTTTGACCCTAAAGGCAGTGGACAAAAATATTTTTATAAAAAAATATATAATTGCTGAAGTAGTCTTTATACTTGTTATTAAAAAAAGGAAAATAAACAAATAAATAATTAAATAAAACAAGATTTCTATATATTTTTTTATTATATTTCAAAAGTTTTTGGAAAAATATTATTTTCATGCTGAGAATATTTGTCATTTATTTGACAAACTAAAATCCAGAAGTCCTGCGGAATGAAACGGATTCACGAAAAGTGTTTAAAGTAAAAGAAATGGATACTTTTTTTTTCATTTAGCAACTTGTGAGCTCATCAGTGGGCCGATGATGTGTTCTTTTTTATTCCAGAACTAGTGACTTGTATAAGTGGTGGTCAGCAGGTTATGGTAGAGTTATTCGGCCCCATTCGGCCCCCGTCTAGTCTGTACTGTTTCTCCTGCTGTAAAGACTCAAACCTTAATCAGTTGTTGGCCTCGTCTTAGATTCAGGAGCCGGATGTCTATCCCATGCATGTTTAATACCCTCACTGTATTACCCTCTACCACTTCTGCTGGGAGGCTGTTTCACTTATCTACCACCCTTATGATGCTAATGCTGTATACATTGTGAGCTGGGATCATGTAACCACACAGTCTTAAGGTTTGAAATACCACATAAGGCTGAATTATTTTTAGAATTGTAGTCCTTTTTATTAAAAGGTCTGTAAACAAACATAAATAAAACAAACAAAAAGAAAAGCCTTGCTCTCTGAGCACTTACTGACAAACAAACTAACTATCGTTGGACGGCTTACCCGCTACCAACAAAAAACATTTAGCACAGACCTTTTTCGTTTAGGAACCGTTCAGCAGATTTGTTTAGGAGAAAATGCAGTCTCACTCACTGCTTGTGTTTCTCACCTGACTAACTTACAGGGCTCCTTTTTGTAGCAGCCCCCTGCTGCTCATTGGTAACAGGTGAGTAAATCTCTGAACCAGAACTCCTGGACTGGCTGCATCACCTGCTGCAAGTAAACTGTGGAGTGGAGCACTGGCCCTCCCTTCTCTCCAAATGCTCCACCCCAGGGACCCAAACATAACTACAACATTACCATTACTTTGCTGGTAACAAAACATTCTCCCTGGGGTTATCGAATACATTGCACTGCAGTATTTTGTGGGAAATGTACATGTTATCCACCACAATGCCCTGTTCCCTGTCACAACATCTTCATTCACTTAACCCCCCCCTATAAAATAAAATAATTTTTCTGTTTACTTGGTAAAAAAATACCCATATATTCTATTGTCGAAAAACCTTTTAGTTGATTTTTTTTAAGACGATAATGAAAATCTTTTCATCTTTTTTTTAATATAACGAGTATTTTGTGAACTTTTCTGCTTACTTGTTTGGTGTTTTTTGGTTCATAGATGTATGAGTTTCCTCATTTCTGTTCTATTAAGCTATTTCACGGCTATTACATTGAGAGATGGGGGGATAAGGATCTTGATTGTTTCCACTGAAAATTAAATCTGTGATTTCATGCCGTTAAACTACACATGGCATTCAACTTGAGTGCATTTTTAATGAAAGAATTTCTATCTGGATTCAAATGTTTTTTATACTCCAGGGTCTAGCAATTCTTTTCTGCATTTAACATATGTTTGAAAAATATTTATTCCAGGGACTAAAACAACGGTTTTGGGAAAATGATATCTTAATCGCCCCCTTCTACAGGAGAGGGCGCCGTCTATATCATCATTGATGTATTTACCTTAACCTGCCACTGCCCTCCGAACCACTGTCCTTACATCTGGGCGTTGGGATATGATGTCATATCCACGCACCCCACCATTAAAGGAAGCTTGGCATGGATGGAAACTATGGAGGACTCTTGCTGACTCAGCATGTTCCTCCATAGGGTTTAATGGGTCGGATGGGGAGATCACTTTTAATTGGCCTGTTGAGTGGTCTTATGTCGTTGGTGAGGTTGAAACCCATTCAAGGTATCAGGGAACTCTTGAGGTCCACCCTGCATGGAAAGGAGAATCCAGGCGTGCGCTTGTGTCAAGAGAAATACCAACCATACCCAACTGATGAGCCCAACGAGGGCTGAAACGTATGTCTGGGGTTGTTGGTTGCTGTAGGGTTGTCGTGTAAGGGAAATCGTCCTTACATTTCGGTTCTGGACTGCCCTTTGGCCAAGATCTGACTACTATGATGTTGGAAATGTTTCCTCTTTGATGGCACAGGAGCGCCAAAAACTTGAGGTTCTCTCAAGTGGGGACAAACGTCGTCGGGGTGGGTTAACTCCCTGATGACGCTTCTCAAAGGAACAGCCCTGGATACTTGTCTATTTCAGTGTGAGTGGGGTTAATACTAAATTATTTTGTAGAAAAAGGGGTTTTGTCAGTGTATTTGTAATTCTTAACTGTAATTAGCCAAAGTCTTATGTGTCTTCTAGAGCCGGCACGTCGACCACCATGACCCAAGGACCTTCCTCATCATTTTAGTTCTATTGATCTGAAATTTGACTAATCTAGCACATTTCTAATGTGTAATTTAATGCACTCCGATAAAGAGAAGAAATGTCATCATCGTTTTACTCTTCGCATTCCTTATAAAATGAAGTCACCTTTTTAAGCTCATTGGAAATTATCCATCAATAGAATGACGTCTATCCAATAATAGGGCTTTTCAGCAATTTAGTAATGTACCTGATTATACCGCCACGTACTCGCTACAGAATCTTAATCAAGGTAATTAAGAGAGTTAAAGCGTCTCTCTCCGCACTTATTTCTCCTGTGATTTACTTAATAAATGAAGACTTTGACCCAGCCGTAAAAATGTGAATTAAACTGTGAAATTAAGTGCAATGCTCTCTCTGCCACATCATCACGCAGCACATGCATTATCTCGATGAGAAAAACGGAACTATTGTTTAAAAAAAAATAAAAATTTAAACATCGCAGAAAAAAAATGTAGCTTGCTCAAGATAGAAATGGTTCTTGTTGTTCACCTTGGGTTGAGTTGAGGTCCTTCGAGATATCTTTTAAATTCTGAGACTGGATCACAGGTCACGGAGAAACAAGCCAATTTTTAAGCGAATACATGCAATTCTTCAGAACATGGAATGCCGCTGTGAAAATTCCAGGCATTTCTGATATAAACCTTGTGTTTTCTGGATATGGTATTATTAGTGAAAAATAGTACTTGATTCCGTGACCCCTTCGGAAGGACTTCAGGGTTCTGTATAAATAACACAGAAATTCTTAAAACTTATTGTTTTTACACAAGAGGAATATAATCATATAAAGTCCCTTAAAAGATTCCATGAAAGTGATTGAGGAATATAACGTTAAATTGTTGATTTGTATAAACTGATAGGAAGAAATCAGTCTTTGTACCCTATAAGTGCTATAAATTCACCTTTATTGTACAAATAGTGCAAAAACAAAGCCAAATTTAGGTTAACGTTTTTGTTTGTGGGTTAGTTGGGGTGAATTATCATTTCTTTAAACTAGATTTTGGAGTTAAAGGAGATCTCCTACCTATTTTTTTATTCCCCGTATACGTTTAAAAATATGTTTTGTATAATATCACTTTTGTTTTCTTTTTTACCCCAGTTGTAGTTTTTGCCCCATAATATAATGTGTTCTGGCAGCTACATATTAACCATTTGTATGAGTTCTGAACCCCAATCTACTAGACAAACACCCAGACTCCTTATCATACCGCCTGCTGGCAACAATAGAATGGCTCAGTCTTAATCACCAGTCAGACTCTCCGACTAATGAAAGTCTATGTAGGAACGGACTCCATTAGCATCGCCATAAAGCATCAGCTCAGTGTGGGGTTTGAGCCGGGAAAGTCACCCAAAATATCACATGACTGACAGCAACGGCGGCTCCAGGTCTGCAGATAAAGGGAGTTACATATCCTACAGGGCAATTAACTGGGGGGGGGTTTGTAGGGGCAAATTCTATAGCATTTGGCAAACAGACCATGAAAATGTAAAGGCACTGCGCACCTGTCACATGATGGCTGGAGGGTCTTTTTAAGTTGGCTGCTCCCATTATAAACAGAGAAGGTGCGTTAATAATAAATTTATTCTATGTATATTAATCTGTAAACACGGTTACATGGGTGATTTAATGTATAGACGATCGGGCTGAATATTGCTCCACATACTCCCACTGCTCTCAGCCACAATCCCCCCCCCCCCCGGTAAGCCTACATCCCGGCAGGAGAAAAGATAAAAGATGTCTGCTCTATCAAATCAAAGATCTTAAAAGGCTCCACGTATGATGAATCAGAGCAAGTTTGAGTTGTATTTAAACTTGTTTTATCTTTTATTCTAGAACATTCTATGTAGTAATGTAATAGTTCACCCCCCCCTTCCTTGCTACATAGATCTTTATTAATTGAATGAGCTCCGGGAGGCTTTAATCCTCAGCCTTCCATTGCTTCCCGGGATGCAGCACGATAAGAGACTTTTTTAAGTTTAATCAAACTTTTACTCCTACAGGCAGTTTAAAAAATGTAAAAAAAATAAATAAAAAAGTGGGACTTTCTCTTTAAAATTCCAAACTTGATATTTTGTTTACCACCGGGAGGAAAAAAAATCAAAAACTCTCAGAAATCTGCATTATTCTGTTAAATTTGCTTACAAGAGAGTGGAGAGAGGGAGTAATCACAGCATGGACGTCGCACATAGTGATATTAAAAAAAAAACCTAACGACAAAGACAGGATTTAACAATTCATCTCAAAATAGCAAAACGCCAATGTGTGCCTTCAGCTCACGCAGCCTTCTCGGTTACCCAGTTTTACTGCTAATTACCACCATGGGGCTAATTAACATGGTGACAGATTCATAATGAGCTATGGTCCCTCTTATAAAATAACCACCCCCTGTGCTATAATGTAACGTTACTGTAAAAAAAAAATATTAAAAAGCCTGACACGGAG
Organism: Sceloporus occidentalis; assembly: GCA_023333645.1. Classification (NCBI taxonomy): domain Eukaryota; kingdom Metazoa; phylum Chordata; class Lepidosauria; order Squamata; family Phrynosomatidae; genus Sceloporus; species Sceloporus occidentalis. The sequence continues at coordinate 1,171,435 of JALMGF010000190.1, forward strand.
CATGTATCAATGCTTCTTAAATGAGTTAAATGAGTTTCGGATTTTTAGTCTGTTTGTTACGTTCAAAGCAACTACAAAAATGTACCTTTTTAAAAAAAAAAAAAATAAATCACAGGAGTTGGCTAATAATTTGGATACTATTACATTTCATTGTGGAGTGTTACATTTAATTAAAATATCCAATTGTTCGCTTTGAGTTTTGTTAATTAAAATTCCACTCCAGCCCTGTTTTTGAGTTAAACACAAATAAAAGTCGATTTTCCATGGACTCCAGTGTATTTTACCGCATAGGAATCAGTGCAGGCGTTCTTTAGTTATTGGAGTTAGAAAATTAAACTTTGGTCTCATTTAACTCCTCCCCTTGGCTGGCTCTACTGAAAGCAGGAAGTATACCTACGCACACTTCCTGTACATGCTCAGTAGCACTCCCACTGTGGCAGCAGCAGTTTAACATATATGTCATACAAAACACATTTGAGATGCTCATCAAGAGCAGACAACTTTGTTACAGCCTGTCCTGGAGCAGATCCCAACTTGGAACCATCTCTTGTGCCATAACAGAAGAACAAAACCTCAATTGTCAACTTGTTCGGGATCTCTCAGGGCCCACCTTAACTGAAGAGATGTATCCAGATGTGGACCTCCTTGCCCTCTGGTGTCTAGAGGTGTCTCAGCTGGACACAACTAATGAGGTTTGTCCATCTTGGGTTGTGGGCGCTTTCATATGGGGGCAATTGGCCTTGGGGTTGATAGAGATTTCTTTAAGGGAAAAATGGGCGGAGAGTGGGTGTGTCAGGACCTCGCTACCACGACCCGGAGGACTGTTCCCAGCTAATCACGCGGAGCGTGAGAACAAGAAGCCAACTTGGCAGCTCACATGGTATACACATAACACGTGCTGATCATTTTAATCTATGAACAGTAACACCATTACATATGTTTATTTAGCATATATAAAAAATAAATAAAAACCTTTTTCCAAACAGATAATCCTGTATAACGAGCGTCTGTGGTGCGCGATGCTGTTAATGAGATGTTTGTCACAGTGTAAGTCAAGGGGTCGGCTAGCAATATCTTGAAACTCGCTAACCAGTTATGCGTCCTTATAAAAAATAAACATGTAAAAGGACTTAATAGAACGCGCATTAACAGCTTAAGAAAAAAATCTAATTTAATTATTTTTTTTCCCCTCCGGAAGCCAATACCGGGTTGTGACAGGGCCAGGCTAGCTGGCTCATGTGTCATATGAAGTTTAGCCGGGTCACGGAGCACTTTTGTGTCCGGTTCTGTATACTGTGACCCGGTAATATATTATATTGTGTATTATTGTGTAACCGGCCCAGAGACTGATGTGGATTCAGCCCCAGCCTTCAAAGAGACGATCCTATAATCTGGCTGGGGCTCTTAATCAGCCAGCACAGCCCTGTCTGCCCAGACGGCACCCGCACTACAGGGGGGATAACACAGGTGGGGGAACCCATTGTATTCTGTAATCCCCTCACCTGATACATCCCCTGCATACTGATGGGATTTGTGATGGGATGGGAGTGATGGGATTGGGGGTTGGGTTCGGTACACATTGCATTGAGATTGTATAAAGTTCTGTGTGTTTGTAATAAAGAGAGTTCTTCTTGGTTTACTACGAATGGTGGTCTGGATGATCCGTGGATAGCTGAGTGCGATCCGTATGAGGGACTGACTGGTGATTCCTCAGCCCTCAAACAGGGGGACCCAGCCTTGGGTACGGTGACCCTGTAACACGGGTGTTATTGCGTACTATAAATTAGATAAGGAATGCGTCGCCCCACTTTTATAAGGATGGGGCGAGCAAAAGGGAGAGGGGGCTTCGGGATAGGAAGTAAATTATTATGAGAGTTTTACCATCTTTTGCCTAATAGCGTCGCTTCCTAAACTAAAAGAGTCTCTAGATTTTAAACCAAATACCCCTGAAACAAATGGTCAGAGACTTATCCCGGTCAGGGATCCAGGGGTGTCAGGCTCCCTGCTACAAAACTAGGGGGCACATCGCTCCCCGGTGGCAATTTTTGATCTCCTCAACCAGGAGATTTGCACTGACCCTCCATAGTCTACATTAGAAGGTTCAGCGCACCTTTAAGATGAAGACTGCTGAGATATGACATCATCATTCTTATCTCTTCTTTGGTCATCCACTGCATTACCCCGGGCTCCTGGAGCACTTCCGCATCAGGGTGGAGCCTTGAGACACACCGTGGGGACAACCTCTCCCTTGATTGGTGCATGCCAAGGCTCCGCCCTGGGTGTGAAATGCTCCAGGAGCCCAAGAAGGAGAAGAAGCGGAGAACAAGAAACAGAGGTGTGGAGAAGGAGAAGGTAGAGACACTGTGAGAGAGAGTGTGACCGAGAGTGTGAGAGAGCGTGTGACAAAGAGTGGGAGAGAGTGAGTGACAGAACGCGACATGAAATTCAAACAAAAAATCAGAGATTTCCGCTTGGTTTTCGTTTGTTTCCTTGGAGCGCCGCCTCATTTTCAGAGATTTGTACAAATTAACGAAACAGACAAATTTGGTTAAAATTCCTACGAATCCAAATTTACAAATCTACCTACAAAGCACCTCGACCGCAGAACGATGCTGGCCAGAACCCCGCAAAACTGGTTTATTAATAAAAAAAAATTCTGAAACGGGTGATATTCTCTGACAAACGCAATGTTTTCGCCCTGCTCTCGAAGGATGATTTTCCGCAAGTCTCGTACGCTCTGAAATTTTAATTTTGATTGCGGATGAAATGAAAGGAGACTCTTTGAGATCAAGTGACCTCCATGTTGTGAGTGATTTTTTACGCCTTGGGCGCGTTAAGCCTTTCTGATTTTTTTTTTTCAACTGACATTTAGGTTCAAAAAACAAGCTGTATTTTTATGAAAAAGGACCTTTTTCACTTTTTTTTCTCTCCCAGCATTTAGCATCCGGTGCTGATATTTTAAGAGTCTTGTCTCTGGAGTATCTCGGGTTTGCAGCTTTCTCTCTTATTGTCCTCTGTGGTTTCATAAATAGAGAATTGGACGGCCAGAAACACCTCGTTGACGGGATCGAAAACCCCAAATCGTTATGTCGTGTAAAGTTCTAGGCTACTAAAAAATAAATGTATCAGTTTTTGTAAATACTGTTCCCCCTGCGTTACTTTTGCTGTCTCCCCCCTCCCCCCCTCGTTCCTTTCTGTTTATGGATTATTGTCTTTGTCGGGTCGCTACATTGTATTTTTACCATTAACGGAATCGCTTGGTTTGGGTCTCTCAAGGTTTTATGTCATCAGGTGCAGAAAATGTGGTCACATTTCTTATAAAACACATAATATTAAAATATGTATTATTTAGCCACATTAGGCATTTAAGGAAATATTATAAAATATCATAACGGTCTTTCACCCAGCAGAGAAGGCAAGAAGATCAGAGGAACATTTGAAATTTCCAGAAGAACGTTCCAAAGGTCATCTGATATCAGTCACCCCACCATCTGGAGACCCCATGTCTAGAAGGAGAGGAAAGACTGAGAGATCTCAATACGTGAGATCGGGGGATGGGAGAGACATTTAAATACATAAAGGGATTTAACAAAGTAGAGGAGGGAAGTTTATTTTAATGGAGGAGAAAAGTTACAACAAGAGACCGGAATCTAACACTAGACGGTCAGATATGGAATGGAAGGAAGTTTTACTTTACTGAGAGGGTAGTAGATAAGTGGAACAGCCTCCCAGCAGAAGTGGTAGAGGGTAATACAGTGAGGGGATTAAACATGCATGGGATAGACATACGGCTCCTGAATCTAAGACGAGACCGACGACTGATTAAGGTTTGAGTCTTTACAGCAGGAGAAACGGGCGACTAGACGGGGGCCGAATGGGGCCGATCTGCCAAATTCTATCCTTCTATGATGAAAGGCTTGCTCGTAGTAGGAAATATCTGTGTTAATGCACATCGGACATAAATAGTCCTTATTCCTGTAGATTAATGTGCAGCCGGGACTTTCATATCAACCCATCTTCCGTCCGGGTAATTAACCTGCTTCCTCGTACCTTTTTTAGGTTTTTTTTTTTAGGACAAAGCTCCTTAAAGCCGGAGCGGGAGGAGAGAGCTGTTGAAAAGCGAAGGGAGCCGCAGCTAAGCCCATCATTAGGCCGCGGCGCTCGATAACGAACGCTGTGAAGGTCGCGCTAATCTCTATTAATTATAGATCCAGATGTGCCCGACCTAATTAAAAACAACTGGAACGCCGCGCCACGTGGCTCCGGCCCTTTGAAGATAAATCAGCCTGATGCGGCCCGCTGCTAAAGATAGCGGCGGGAATACGCGGCCGCGCGGCCCCTCAAACAGGTTATTTCCAGCCGACACCTGGAAGGATAACGCCGAGATTATAATGAGAGCCTTCCGGATGCATCCGTGGCCTTTCTGCTCCGTGACGCGTTTATGCAGCGGCTCAGCCTGACGACGGATCTACTGTAATAAAGTGAACCTGTCACCCCCAACATGTTTAGGGACCGGCGCGCGGACCATAAAATATGACGCATGGATCGCTCTTGGCGGAATTACCGGCAAATGTCTAGGTCGTAGGGACGCTTTGGCAACGGGAAGCCGGCTGACGTTATTCAGGTTTGTTTCGGAACTTTAGGTTTGAGCAACGGGGGAGGGGAGGGCATCCTTTGTGTTATTGCAAGCTTGATGAACTGGATTGAGTCGATTATAGACGGAGGTTACTTGGACGAGGCAGGTGAGGTTATTGCGGATGTTTTGAGATGTTTTAGCAGGTCGAGCGAAGTTTGGTTATTGGAACCGGAAAAAAATAAAAGTTATGTATTCAAAAAAAAAAAAAAAAAAAAAAAAAAAAAAAAAAAGGAACACTTTCCTACATCGAGAAAAAAACATGTACGGTCGATATGGAGTTTATGTCTCGTGACTTCTTGTGATAACAGACATGACGTTTCGAGACGTGGTGGAAGCGCTCTGACACCCCAAACGCGGGAAACAAATTCTCCAAAGGCGCCTTTTTTTCAACTGTTGCCCATTTATGCTGTTGGAGCAACCCAATAATAATAATAATAATAATAATAATAATAATAATAGTGTCAATAAGAATTATTATAACAACAATAACATTAACTATAATAATAATAACAATAACAATAATAATAATAACAATAAAAAAACAACAATAATAATAATAAAATAGTAATAACAATTTTAACAATAACATTAACAATAGTAATAATAATAACAATTATATTAATAAAAATATTAACACAAATAGTAATAGCAACAACAATAATAATAATAATACAGTAAAATAATTTACTTAATCCAATCCTGTCTTCACAAGATAAACACAGGCGCACAGAAAGGATCCAGCCACTGTGTAAATGTTAAGCGCTCGATGATCTAGATCCCTCTGGTGGCTGTGTGAGGAATCACAAGAGAAAAAAAAAAGCAACAGTCCATGAACTTCATGATCCAAATCATATGAGCCCAAGGGTCCAAAGCCCCTTAACCCTTTCCTTTCTTTCCAGCACCATGCACGCTAATGATGTGCAATATACCTAGGAGTAGAGGGGGCAGGTAGTTTGCATTATCAGTTGACAGGTGATGGATGTACCGATTAACCACATTTTTTACCACTTACTGCCTCTTCATGACAAATATTTCCCTCCTTCGAGGATGAATGGAGAAAATGAATCAAATGGATGCCAGCAGTGAATAGAAATAAATTCTCAGGGAAATGGGTGTTGGGATTATTCATCACACAGGGCTCCATTAAGGTATCATCCCGCAGTACAAGGTACTTCAAAAGACGAAGCGTTTGTACCCTTGGTGTCACACGAAGCCCATCTGGGGCATCTAATCAAATGTCCATCAAAACTGTTGTTGCTTATCCCTGACACCAACATAAATGAGGGCATTTGGGGTACTCTACTCCGGCTAAAGACAAGATCTCAGGGTCCTTTGAACTGAATGGTGGTCTCTGTCTTGGCTCATACAGGATCTGTTAATTTTCCCCAAATCCTTCCGTAAATAAACCAATTAGCATGTACTAGAAACGCACTTTATGGGCATTCTGTGAGAGCCGCCATCTGAACTTTGTCACAGAAGCCCCTGTGATTTGGGGGGCACCTGGAGACTATATTTCCCATTACAGGCAGCAGACCCCTGGATTGCTTTTTGTACTTCTAACAGGTGACAGCAGACACCAATTACACTGCAATATCCAACTCCCTCGATTGGATTTATGTTTAAGACACAAGGCAGCAATCAAAACTCTCCATATCCTAGCTTTCCCCACCCGTCTGACCAATATGAGTGGTTCTGATGGCAGATCGTGTAAGTTGGTGTGATGTTTTTGGATAACTAATTTGCATATGATCTGCATATTGTATTTTACATATGGTGTGATGCATGCTGGTCATAACTCACCACTAGTCTGTTGAAAGGCTCTTAGAGGCTCTTAAAGCTAACTCCTGAGCCTTGGGTACAAATCAGGGCACAGGGCCTTCTGTTGTAAATGGCTGTTCTTGGGGTTTCTGTTGCTGATTGGTTTATATACCCTTTGTAAGGGTTGGGGAGGAGAAAGGAGAGAACTTTAGAAGAGGAAGTTGTTTAGATAATGCTGACACTGCCACAGGCTGCCACCTGTCTCATTTTTCACTTCTGAGTGCTGCCTGGATATGAAGCTTCACTTATATCACTGCAGCTCTCTAGAATTTTTTCCTTAGATATTTAGTGATTGAAAAAAATATGCAAATATTGGAAACCAGACGTGGTTTAAAAAATACGGCATTCACGCCGAGAGTAATTGTAACCGTTAAACAGGTGTGAAGATAGCGCCGAGTGCTGCAAATAATTTCGTTACGACGCGACGGTCTGCTTTGTGGAAACGTCGTCACTTTTATTCAAAGTGCTTCATTTTCTGAATGGGGAATGTTACGGGATTCAGCGCCTCGTACTTCCTAATGGGGCCGGCTCACTGGTGTTAATTTAACTATGCATTATACAGGGCCCGCCAGGTACTGACACTATGTTGAAAAATGTTGTCCACGTACCAAAAGTAGAAAGATTTTTCTAGAAATGTGTTCTTTAGTTAACCGTTTTCAGGATTATTAAATTAACTTTACAAATTCCATTAGACGGGAAGTGTTGTCAAACAGAATCGGCAAACATTTAAACATCTGTCTCTTCCCTGTTAATTAAACAATTAATAGTTTGGGTTCCTGCCGCCTCGCGTCGGCCCCAGCGGATGGATATGTAACGAGCGGGTGCCGCGACATCAAACATCCAAGTATCGACCTCTTCATACACGGAAGATACCGGATCAGATCTGTTTATTTGCGGACGCGGCTCCCGCTCCATCGTCCCCGACGGGCAGAACGCAGCGTCTGATGGAATTACATTTTCTGAGCTTTATGAGAAAATTCAGACGCGATCCGGAGGAGAACCCAAAACCAAATCCAATTCTTTACACTGCATTTCCAGGTGGACGGCGGATCTTTACGACTCGGTACAACGTCGCTGCTTCTTATTAGAGGCAAATAAGCTCCGGGACAAGTCTATGATTTGTTGTTTACCAAATCATCTGAATACAAACATTCCAGATCTGTGCTAAAAAATGCATGTAGCCGAATAAAAACCCAGAAGCTGCCGGCAGATCGGCCCCATCCGGCCCCCGTCTAGTCACCCGTTTCTCCTGCTGTAAAGACTCAAACCTTAATCAGTCGCTGGTCTCGTCTTAGATTCAGGAGCCGTATGTCTATCCCATGCATGTTTAATACCCTCACTATATTATCCTCTACCACTTCTGCTGGTGAGAGGTTCCACTTATCTACCACCATCTCTGCAGCATAAACATCTATGACTCAGTTTTGGTGCAGATTTCTTCCCCCATTGTTACCAATGAAAGAAGTAAAATGTTAGTTCAATTGAACTCATCAGACGAGACAAAACTCCTGAGAAGCGGCACTCTTGTAACAATGTTTCATCACGATTATGACATTCTGACCACAGAACAAGCGTTTATAATAAATATGACTCACGCTGAGAATTCTTTTATCTATGATATCAGCCTCTACCCTTCATGTAATAGACAGAACTTTTGTCTCGTATGATGAGCTCAATTGAACTAACATTTTACCCTTTGTACCACGCTATTTAAAACAATAAATAATATTACCTCTTACCTTGGTGGACAATTGGTAGAGAAATCTCCCTTTGTACAAGAATAGAATCAACGTAGAAGGAAGTTTTACTTAACAGGCAGGGTGGTATATAAGTGGAACAGCCTCCCAGCAGAAGTGGTAGAGGGTAATACAGCGAGGGTATTAAACATGCATGGGATAGACATACGGCTCCTGAATCTAAGACTATGTTTAACATGCCAGGGTTAAAATACTGTGCACGAAATTAGAACAATTTCAATTTTTAGGCCCAGAATAGGAAGACCCCTAAAATATGGAATTATAACCTTGTGTGATTTCAATATTTAGAACGATTTTTGGGCTCATTCTTTAAAAAAATTCAGCACGGCTACCGCTCTCGCAGTATAATTTAGCTGTTTGATGAAATGCAATTTTAAATGCTTCCCTTTTTATTTCACCTTTACAAAGAGTCCTGATTTAATCTAAATGGTAGTTATGGGGGAAGAAAAAAAAAAGGCAATCACCGAATCGCTGCATTCTCCATATGGAACAGGCGCTAGCGACTGATAAAGAGACACAAAGAAAATTAGCACCTGTATCCGAGTTATTTAGCAAAGATGCTAAAAGCGCTAATGACTCCCCCGCTATAACGTCAGCCCGTTGTCTCTGCAAAGTATCTTTTTTGTTATAATATAATTTGTTATTGTCTTAAACGCATACGGATAATTGCTGTTCCTTTCCGGCCCTCCTCTGTGTCATAGAGGACCAACATCTATTATATATATAACTTTCACGAAATCTTATTAAAGGTGCCGTTCCACCTACTCTGTGGGATTTAAGACCAAATGCATTCATTTTGAACGACATTTCTTTTTTTCTTTTCTCATTCAGAATTTGTGCTGGGAATACTTAATTGACATGTGACACAAACGCAGGCACCGATTGGATGTTGCCAGTGAAGCTTCTATGATTTGCTTATTTGAGTTCAATGACACTTTTATGACAGTCCACTATACGGAGCAGTAGCGTCATTTGTAAGAATGGAAATCATTTTAAAGGGGGCCTTGAGCATAACCCCCAGCGCTGTACACAGGAACAACCCCTCAGGGCTTCATGCTACCCTAGTCCTAAGGCCAGAGGACCAAGCCTTCACTCACTCACAGCTACTTGCTTAATTTTAACCAAAAGGTCAAAAAGAGAACGTTTCTTTCCCATAACAACCAACACATAATACTCAGAAACCCTGCGGAATTAGAATGCATATGAGAAAGAAGATCCACGTCTGGGGTCATCTTTACACTTGGGGTGGACCTCAACATATCCACGAAGGGTGAAATTCCATACACCATGTCGGCAGCTAGTAGCTGTATTTGCATTTCAAAAGCTCTTCTAAGTGCTCATACACACGTGAAACCCAAATATTTAACATGTCGTGGAGCCAGGAACATTTATGCAAATTTGCCAAGCGAGTCAAAAGAAAATCAAAGGTCTAAAAAAAATAAAAATCTCCAAGAGCGGAATGAAGAACGTTACTTTTCCATCGTTATCGAATGTATAATAGCAAATGGCCTAAGTAAACGGAAACCCCAATAATTAAAAAAACAGGTGATTAATGATCATTATTCAACTTCTTAGCAAGCAGAACAAAGAACGTTTCCTTCACATGCGAATAAATACATAATACTGAACAACCCAAATTATGCTTCCCATATCCTAAAACATTTGAAATAAAGTAACCAAGGCAGGGTAACAGCCTTCACTATAGTATATCTCTGCTTAGGACAATCGCTGCTTTTAGTTCAGCTGCAACACTGCAGAGAAAAAAATCTATACAAATACATTAGTCCGCCCCAGCAGAACAAAAACACACAGCAAGTCCACACAAAGAAACCAACATCACCAAACAACAGCTTCTATTCTTCTTTCCATATCTCTTACCATAAGAACACACCTGACATTTCTATGCTCACCCGTGAGAAAGGAGATCCATGTCTGGGTTCACTTTTGAACTTAGGGTGACCTTCAAAAAAAATCCACAAAGCATAATTTATCATGCAAAAAAACCCAAAAACCACTCAATTCACTCACCAACCCGACAAACACACGTAGTTCATTCACTCACACAGAGGAAACTTCCCTTGCGTTCGGTTCTGGGCTGCCCTTGTTGAGTTGATTGCAAACCTATTTTGCATAGTGTTTTATTTTTGGGGGTAAAGCTCTTGGAGTCCACCCCAAGTGTACGGGTGGGTCCAGATGTGAATCTTCTTGCTAACAGATACCTGGATGCCTATTATGTAAGGGTTGTGGTTTGTTTTTTTGTTTGTTTTTTTATGCTCATTTGATAAGTATGCTTGAAAAAGAAGAGTTGATTGCTGTAGTTCTTTGTGAGTAGAATGATGAATGTTTATTTCTTGTCTTTAGTGAATACATAACACTTAATAGTTTAGCTAAGCAGGAGCCGAGGCTTTCCACATCTTCGTGCAAGAAAGATTTAAGATCTATTCGTGGAGGACGGGCAGCTGCTTTACGGCGAGCCCTGCGGTGCGTTTCCACCAGAAAACATCTCAGCTTTCAGCTCGTTTGTGCCGTTACAGAGAATATATCTCCATCAGCACGTCAGTACGAACTAGCCGGCATCAGCCCAAATGCAAGAGTGCAAGAAAACCAACAAAGCCAGATGAATTTAAGTGTGAATTTTAACATATCATAAAGCCAATAAGATGTATGCAATTTGATAAACTGGCCAAAAAGGCAAAAATCATAAAACTTCTTAGCGAGCCTAACAAAAATGTTTACCCTTTCCTTCTTTGTGAATGGGTAGTAGAAATATTATTAAACACTCATCTACAGACACCAGAAAGCTTGTTTTTCCCTCAGAAATCTCATGGTGCTACCACAACCACAAGGGATTCTGGGTAGGTGCATGCAAATAAGGTCAACAACAATCACCTTTGCCTCTATATCTACTTTATACATGAAACCAACCTCTTAAATTTAAGTGGAAGGGTTTCTATCTGCTTTACTAATAAGTATAATAACTTACATATTAGCATTTCTTTGCAAACACATAACATCTAAGGGTACTAATCAGGTCTGTCTAGTGCTAACGCAGAAAGAAGGTCCACATCAGAACTCACCTTTCTAGTTGGGGTGAACTACAAGAGACCCCCCCCCCCACGAATAAAACACTATGCAAAAATATTTGTGATCTGTGAAAATGTGAGGCAAATTTTCTCTGCATGAGGGAGCCAACAAACCGCAGACCCTTCTTGGGTATCATCAGTGGGGTCTGGATGGTGTGTGGGCTGATATCAAATAATGTTTTTTTTTCTGAATGGTATTTTACCCTTTGGGGATCCGTGGTCCACACCAAGTGTAAAGGTGAGTCTAGATGTGGACCTCCTTGCTCACGGGCACTTACTGAAATGTTGATCAAGGATTGATGATGAAGGTGATCAAAGCTGAGGGATATGTTGGTGTTTGTTGTCTGTCTTATATGTTTGTTTTGTGTCTGAGCTTTGCATATTGTAGGGTAGAATGATGTATTGATGGAGTTAAGTGGTTATTGTTGGCTGATACGGCGACAGGGACTCTTCTTCTGTAATGGCACAAGTGAGCTAAACCTTAAGGCGCTCCAGCTTGGGGACGCACCAAAGGTCTGGCTATAAAGCAACTGCCCGTCGTCATTGAGTCGATCTTAAATGTTCCAGCGCGACAATGTGGAAGTGTCAGCTACCTTCTAACTAGAACGTTAGGTGTTATATATTCACTAATGATGGTTAGCTGTTTGTTTAAGATCTTTGGGTTTTGGCTCACTTGTCAAACTTGCATGACTTTTAGTGGCTCCGTTACATGTTAAATGTTTGGGTTTCACTTGTGTACATGCACTTAGAAGAGCTTTTAACATACACCCAGCAGGCCTAGACATAAGACATAGTTCAATATAACAGCCTGATGCAGCCTACACAGGGAATCCAGAACTGTAACATAAGACATGCTTTGACTACACAAGAAAACCAACAAGCCCTGACATGCATGTTACCCTTTACAGCTCATGCCAAAAGTCTCTTGCTGGTATGCCTTTGGACTCACCTTTATACCTGGGGTAGACCCCAAGAGATAGCCCTCCAAAAGAATAAAACACAATGCAAAAAATAATCAACTCCTCAAGAGACATCCAGAAGTAACAAGCAAAGAAAATTTCTTAAGTCGCATTAGGAGATCTAAGATCTATATCTGGGCTGACCTTTATACTTGGGGTGACCCTCAACATCTCCATAAAGGATGAAATACCACCCAAATAAACCATAACAAAAACACAATCAACACACTCAACGCTGTCCAGACAAACGCATGCAGTTGGTTCATGCGTGCAACGGAAATTTGCCACTCACTTTGGTTCTGGACTGCCCTTGGTGAGTTGATCTCAAACCTAATTTGCATAGTGTTTTATTCTTTGATATGGGGGGGGTCTCTCGAAGTTCACCCCAAGTGTAAAGGTGAGGCCAGATGTGGATCTTCATGCTAACTGATGCTTAGATACATGCAATCCTGCTTCTCTTAAGCTGGTAACAGAGCAGAACAAAACCAAATTAGAAGTTCACACAAAGAAACTAACACCACCAAACAACAGCTTCCATTCTTCTTTTCATATCTTGTTTCTCTGCTTACCTGTGAGAAAGGAGTTCACCTTCCCACTTAGGGTGACCTTTAAAATACCCATAAAGCATAATTTATTATGCAAAAGCTCTTGGAGTCCACCCCAAGTGTAAGGGTGGGTCCAGATGTGGATCTTGTAAATGGAAAATGCTTATTGGGGTTTTTTTTTGATGCATGTTTGACAAGAATGCAAACCCTATGGTGCTTCCAGGAAACATCTCGGCTTTCAGGTAATTTGTGCCTTTACAGAGAAAATATCTCTGTCAGCATGACGGGCTGATCCGGCCCGCATGAGCCAAACACAAGAGTGCAAGAGAACCAACAAAAGCAGATTAATTTGTGAGGTGTGAATAAAAGTGCTCACACACAAGAAAAACCTGAGTATTTAACATGTCATGAAGCCAACAAAATGTATGCAATTTGATAAACTGGCCAAGTAGACAAAAATTCTTAGCTAACATAACAAACAATTTTACCTTGCTGTCCTTCATGAATAAATAACACCAAGCAGCACTATTCAGGCACAACTAGTGCTAACTCAGCAAGAAGGTCCACATCAGAACTCACCTTTCTAGTTGGAGTGAACTACAAGAGATCCCCCCCTCCTCCATGAATAAAACACTATGCAAAAAACACATGCCTTATTTGGAAAATGTGAAAAATATCACATAAAAAATGCGTGAGATGAACTCATCGAAGACAGGGAGGTGCAATAAAGCACCTAGAAATAATTCAAGCTTTAGCTCGCTTGTCATCACAGAGAATGAAACAGCCTGATGCAGTCTACACAGGGAATCCAGAACTGTAACATAAGACATGCTTTCTCTGTACAAGAGAACCAACAAGCCCTGACATGCATGTTGCCCTTTACAGCTCATATTAAAAACATCTAGCTGGTATGCATCTGGACTCACCTTTACACTTGGGGTAAACGCTGAGAGATCCCCTTCCAAAGAATCAAGTCATCAAGAACAACCAACACACAAGGGAAGTTTACTCTGTTACATTAAAAGGCAAGGAGATCCGAGATCTATGTCTGGGCTCACCTTTATACTTGGGGTGACCCTCAATGTATCCATCGAGGATAAAGTACCACCCAAAAAAAAAAAAACCATAACAAAAACACAATCAACACCATCCAGACAAACACATGCAGCAGAAATTTGCCACTCACTTTGGTTCTGGACTGCCCTTGGTGAGTTGATCTCAAACCTAATTTGCATAGTGTTTTATTCTTTGGGGTGGGGTCTCTTGGAGTCCACCCCAAGTGTTAAGGGGGGGTCCAGATATGGGCTTAGATACATGTCAACCAGACTTATCTGGTGTAGTAGAAAATAAATGTCAGGGGCTGCTGCTGCTGCTGCTGCTGCTGCTGCTGCTGCTGCTGCTGCTGCTGCTGCTGCTGCTGCTGCTGCTGCTGCTGCTGCTGCTGCTGCTGCTGCTGCTGCTGCTGCTGCTGCTGCTGCTGCTGCTGCTGCTGCTGCTGCTGCTGCTGCTGCTGCTGCTGCTGCTGCTGCTGCTGCTGCTGCTGCAAACAGCTGGTACAATCCCCAATGATCTTAAAAGAACAAAAACTGAAAAAACAGTTATTGAGTGGAACGAAGAATGTTTTTTAATCGTTTCACTTAATGGTCTAGTTTGAGGGGTGCAGACCTTTTCCACTTTGTGATGCCAAAAAACAAAGATTTTTTTAAATTGAAGCCCCAAGGTCAGTGCTTCGCTGTGAAGAAAAAATAAAAAGTGCCAAAGTGCCGTAAGGCCACAGCGGACGCCAGGTCCCCTTCTTCATTTTCTTCGGGGGTCACACTGCGAAAATGATTTGTGGCACTTCTTCCCTCTCCGGCCTGCAGGAGGGCCGGATCTTCTTGATCCTGCCCCACAAGGGTTCGGGCCACTGATATACTCATTTTGAGAAAGGGGAACACTCAGAAGAGCTACCTGACCCCTCTCCTTGGCAGAAAAAACAGACATTTTTAGGGGACCCGGCTCCACCGTGACTTTTCAGTGCCCAAAACCACATGTCCTGTGCTGCCATACTGTTTGGTTACATGCCTGGTCAGCCGGACTTCATTAGTAGTTGCCTGTCCTCTGTGAGTCGATCTCAAATGTTTTTGCGTGATTTTGTGGAAAGAGTCAGCTCCTGTTTAATTAGACCGTTAGGTGTTATGTTACGTATTCACTAACGATGGTAAAGAAACATTCTTCATTCAAAAATTTGCATAATTGTAAAGACAAATAATCAGCTGTTTGGGTTTTTTTGGCATAGTTGTCAAATTTGCATACATTTAACTGGCTCCATGATATGTTAAATATTTGGGTTTCACATGAGCACAAGGAAGAGCTTTTGACGTACATCCCAAAAAGCCATCTGGCAAACCATGCAAAGGACCGGTAAAGCAGGCTAACAGCGTAAGAGCTTTCTCTATACTACACCCCTGTTCAGAGGAATGACAGGGTTAAGTTTGCTCGTACCCTTACACAGAAAAGGTCTCTATGAATATGTGAGTCAGACCCCAAGACCCCAAGACCCCAAGACCCCAAGACCCCAAGACAAAACCCAGCAGCCTCAAACAACTGATTTAGGCTTTGTAGGCTCTCATCAACGAGATCTGTGTCTGGACTCATCTTTTCACTTGGGGTGGATCTCACCAAAATATAAAATACCACCCCAAAAATAATTAATAATAAAAAAAAAATAATACAATCAACTCACATAGAGAAGCGCACATATCTGATTCGCTCGCACAGAGGAAACTTCTCTTGAGCTGATTTTGCATCGTGTTTTATTCTTTGGGGGAAATCTCTTGGAGTCCAGCTGTGGACATTCTTGCTAACTTGATGCCTAGATGCATGCCAACCAGGCTTCTTTGGTATGGTAAAAATGGTATCATATGGTATGATAAAAAAAAATAACCAGAAACTTAAAACAGAAACTGAGTGTTACTTAATCATTAGTCAAGTTTAAAGTGAGTGAAATAAAGAATATTTAATCATTATTATTATTTAATCCTCTAGATTGTAAGCTTGCGAGCCGAGTCTCTCCACCAAATGTATCGGTTTGTCTTAGTCTGTCAATTCTTGTCTTGTCAGACCCCTTGAATTTATGTATTGTAAGAAGCGCTGCGTAAACTCTTGGCGCTATATAAATAAAAGATAATAATAATAATAATTAGTGAATGCAGAACACCACATGGTCTAGTTAACCAGGGGCAGACACTTTCCTTTTCGTTAAGCCAAAAACATTTGCGATGAAGTCAATGAGGACAGGCAGCCGGTTAATATTCAGTCCTGCGGGATATCCCCGTTCTGGAACATCTCACGTTTTAGCTCACTGCCGTTACAGAGAAAATATCTTCATCGACGTGTCAGTCACATGAAGCAAAATTATTATTATTTTTATCACGCCAACAATTTAGGCAATGCTTCAAAGAATACATATATTCAAGGGGTCTGACAAGACTAGAATTGACAGATTAAGAGAAACTAATGCATTAGCTAGAGAGGACTCGACTCACAAGCTTACAATCTAAAGATATGCAAGGCAAAGGCCCTCTGCACAAGAGAACCAACCAGCTGACATTACCCTACGCAAAAATGATCAAGAAGATGCACATCCAGAAGCAACTTTGTACTTAAGGTGGGAAGCCAGAGAACACCATACAAAAAAACCCCCATTTAAGATCATCTGGAAAAAGGGCAGCTGCTTAACCACCTGGACTACAAGTGACTCCGCCTGTCACAAGTACAGAGGACCTTGTCTGGACTCACCTTTACACACGGTGTGAACCCCAACACATCTAGAAAGTATAAAATACCATGCAATAAATAAAGGTGGGGGGTAGCGGAAGCTTTATAAATCTACACCCACCAGACAAGCCTCGGAAAATCTTGTGATGCTGCCACAACCACAAGGGATTCTGGGTAGATGTATGCAAAAAAGGTTAACAATAATTTTCTGCAGTACTAAGGCCTTTAGACAAAGCTCGGGAACACAGGGTAAAGGTGATGAAAAACCTGTCCGCTTAAAATGAAGGGGGTAACATAAGCCTTATTATACCCCAATTCATTTTTATTTTATTTTTTAATTTTTTTTTTATATTCTCTCAAAAACCTTGTCCACCAACCTGATCACGGTGACGTTGCATGAAGGCCACAATGTGTATCTGGGGTTGTAGGTTCCATCATGGCGAGGAAATCTGATTTCGGTTCTGTGTTGCCTTTGTAGCGGGATCAGACTGCTATTTATCAATGATCGTTATAGGTTTTCTCCTTTTCTCTCTGTAATGGAGGACGTGAGGTAAAACTCCAGACGCTCCCGAGTGTTGGTGCACCATAGGGAAGGCTATTAAGCTGTTAGGTGACCTCGAACAGTTTTTGCATATCCTTTGTAACAGCCTATTTTGCTTGGATATTGTTGGGTTCTGTGAATGCTGTTTTAGGTGGACAAATTTGCCCTGAATCCGGCATAATTCATCCTATGGATAATATAAATTATGTTGCGGATTCTAATTAGCTGCTCTGGAGTTAACATTCCCTTACCCCAGTAGGCGAGGGGTGTGAGGCAGGTGCAGCACAGATGCCCCAAAGGTACAGTTTTGTTTTCAACACTCCAGGTGTGAAGAGAGGCTCAAGGTAAGACACAAGATGCCTCCAGGGGTTTTTTGGGTTGATTATTATTAATTGATTCATTTCATTTTTATTATTATTTATTATTTTATTTATTATTAATGTGTCATTGTTATTATTTTTTTATTGCTATATTTATTATTATTTTATTTTTAATAATTATGTAGTGTTTTATTATTATTATTCACTTTACATTCTTACCCTCTCCTCCTTTAGAGCAGGAAATACTCAATCCTCTACCTCCTCGAGTGTTTTTTTTTTTTTTTTTTAATATTACTATCCCTTGCCCTACCCTGAAAAAGCATTTTAATATTTTCTATAGGTGACTTGAAAACCAGGAAAAGCAGGGTGAACCATTTAAAATAAAAATACAACCGTTCATGCAATTAAACTGTTAATTGAATTAATATATTTACTTCTTCCCAAGCAATCAACCTAATAAAATCAAAACAACTTAATAATAATAATAATAATAATAATAATAATAAGAGCCTCAGGTGCTCAAACAGTTAACATTCCATTCAATTACATCGACAATAAAAATGGTATAACCTTCATCCGTCGAGCAAAAGCTTGGAATTTCTTTTTATAGATAGGATTATATCTTTAATTTAATGGGGTAACGCACCTGCCTCCTTCATGTCCCTCAGCTCAAAAACATCTGGTGTTATTATGAAAAGTCACTCAAACCATTACCCAAAGTACGTGCGGAGAGGACATGCGCAGATACATCCTCAAGACCGTGTTCCGCAAATAATTAAAATAACGTTTTGCAAAGAAAAATTCATCCTCGGTCCGACATGTAATTTATATATGTACATTTTTCTGTAGTTCACGATCAGCTGATTTAAATATGACATAAATCTTTTTTTTCTCTATTTTTTTAAAAAAAAATATAAAAAATCCTTCTGGAATTTTCTGATAAGGATTTTTTTCACCAATCACAGAGATGGATAATGAATGTTCTAATGGAGTAAGTGTTCTTTCATAACATCAAATAAATATTACATATAAAAATATTTAGCATAAGATAAAACTGTTCTACAGATGCTAGATATCTGTCCCGAGATCCCGGGCATATCTGTAGTGGAACAATGGAATAATGACTATTTTTTTTAGGGTCATCCATAAAATAAATGAGGTTTTCCTGAATGTCATTTTTCACGGCCGCTTCGGGCAATGAAACTCCTTCCTGGGGCATTGAATTTGATTTGCTTTCCTTTAATCCTCACTTGGATAGATTGTAACAATATTTATTGCTCATTATTTTTACAACTATAAATTTTGGGGGGAATAACTAGGTTTGGAAAAATTGTCCATGTTCATGCCTCGGAGTATTGGGATTATTCTTTCTCGGGGTGGGATTTTTGTTCGTAGGGCTGGACTCAGGACAGCGAGGTGGCCCTGGAAGTTTAAGTCCAGCGGCTCCCTAATGACATCAGCACGGCCGTTTTTATGCCGGTGACCTCACACCGCAGCACCTAATCGTCCGGAGTGATGTCGGCCATTTGTATAGTGTGCCAGGTGGCCAGTCCGGGCATGATTTGGCTCGAAAGTACCTAAAAAAAAGGTAAATAATTAATAATAATTAAAATAAATAAAGTAGTAGTAAATAATTCTTAAGTTTAAAATTGGTGGACAATAGCAATTTATTAGGTGTGTATTTTCTCATATAATAAGATGTTTATCCATTCTATGGTCTTATTGTCTTTTAGGGCTCTGGAATTTCCCAAGCTGTCATAGACATGCCGTTTCTGGAATTAAGATATAATTAGCCAATTAAGGTTGCTCTCTTTGTCACCGCACAATATGCTTGATGCGTGATGTCTTAGAAATTGGCCAGTCCATGGTCCTAAAGGACGAGGGTTGGACAGCTCCGCGCCAACTCATTATATCCAAAGCCACAGAACTCATCAAATGTTTTATCATGAAAAACGATTACTGTATCTAATAAATCAGGCCCCGACACCTGGTGGATGCAGCGTCTGGACGTTTTTCCATCTCTGAACGTGGGATTTTGAAAATAGGATGTTTGAAGAATGAGAATAAACATTTGGAAGCCTTAGGCTTAACTCCAAGAGGGTAACTCCAAGAGGGTTTTGGGAACTTGGATCGTATGACATGTTTGCTAGCCATTGCATCGTGCTGTAAAGTGCAACGGTTAATATTATTTAGAGATGCATTCGTCAGCCATAGCACAATGTAAGCTAAGCTGGAGTTGAGCTCTACCTGAACCAGCGCATGAGCCAAGCCAAAGGACCCTCATGCCGGATACAAGCGTTAGGAATCGGATTTGGTTGGAAGAATACGTTTAGTGTGGCTTTTTTTTGCGTCTATTCAGTAAAAATGTGAAGTTGCAGCAGCCAAGCTGGAGTCCACTCATTAAATTCACTAAAGCCAAGTCGCATTAGCACTTGCAAAAAAAATAAATAAATAAGAATTTAAAACAGTGAAATCACAAGATCATTAACCAGCAAGCTGCTTGCAAAACACGAGTCCCTCTACAATTAATTAAATAATACAATAAATATGTTTTAAAAAATGGGGTAGAACCCCTATTATGCAAGATTAACTGAGCATTGCCCCTATCTACCCCCAACCCATGCACAGTGGGGTGGGTGGTAACAAAATAGACCAGGAAGGGTATATTATTTACAAACAGAAACTATGTGTTTCACAGACAATACAATACGCTATTTAAGAGATGGCAGTGATCTTGACCAATTAAAAACATTCACCATTGTACATTTTTTCCTTGCCATCATTTGCCTTTTAATGTGGGCTTCAAGAGACTACAACTGTACTTAAATAAAAGTCTCTGCCTGTTCTTATGATAAATCTGGTGTTGAATCAATAGGCCAAATGTTAGGCCATTTCACTTTGAACGTTCATATACTTGCATACCCTCGCCTGTAACTCACAAGTTACAAGCTCTCGCATGCCCTTGCAAACAGCTCGCAGATTAGTGAATCTGCATGTTGTTTGTTTGACTGTTAGCATGCGACGACATCTGACTGGAGTTGAATCTGATTGCTTGAGTTAACCCTTAACGTATTGAATAGTGGCATTTGCACAAAGTGAAGTCTATCAGGGCTTAAATAAGTATTATAGCTATCACCGGAAAATCCTCCAGTTCCTTGCTGTCCAAACCAGTGGCGGAAATGCTTTATTGAGTTATTGTAACTCCACTGCAGAAATATATCATATTTTTTTTTGTTTTTTTATTTTTTGTTTTTCTAATGATTAGTATATATCTCCTGGTATACCAGGTAAATCATAATCTATCTCCCAGCTAGTGCTATTGACCAGTAAAATAAGGACACGTTGTAACCACATTGACCTTATAATGAGGTGCTGTGTGCTCTTCAGGAAATATAATCAGATAAGAGCTTCTCATTAGTCATTCACGGCTGCTTGGAATAGTCGCACTTACCGTAATTCGCCCGCATTTTATTGTTAATCAAAATAATAAAAAAAAAAAAATCAGCAATTGACCCCAAAACGGGGCAAACGTCTCCAGAGCTTGAACCATGAGTTATGCTCCAAGCTTATTGAGAAGTTTATGATAATAGGATGAGCCGTGTTTGCGTTTTAGTGCCAAGTGTACCTTTAGCATAAAAACGAAAGGAGAAAAAAAAGCACTTAAGAAAAAAAAAATTGCTTCTACATGTTTTTAAATGTTTAAACTGTTCAATTTCCTCTGCTAACAAATCTGAAATAAATCCAGAGAGCGTCTGTCTAAATTGCACTATAATGGTATTCTTACGTCCGGATAAAGGACTGACGATCATTAACATTCATGGGTCTTACTGGTAAAGAGGAAGATGACATAAACGTTGCAAAATGATCTAGTAATTCAATTGCTGTCACATTAGGATTTTTTTTTTTTTTTTTTTTTTAATATTTAAGCTTCTGCAATAAATTCAAATTCTATTCTTTGTCGGTTCGCAGCTAATGCTAAG
Organism: Sceloporus occidentalis; assembly: GCA_023333645.1. Classification (NCBI taxonomy): domain Eukaryota; kingdom Metazoa; phylum Chordata; class Lepidosauria; order Squamata; family Phrynosomatidae; genus Sceloporus; species Sceloporus occidentalis. Next base: position 1,192,833 of record JALMGF010000190.1, read on the forward strand.
TTGTCTCCTTCTCAAGACGTTCTCCTCGGGAATCCATTTAAAACGCGTAACGGCCTATTAATAAGCTGTCGTTCCGAGCCAACGTTCTAAGATCTTGTGAAAGGAACCAAGAGTGGCAGATAATGGTAGACGTTATCGTTCCTCTGGAAATAAAGGTTAATTAGATGAGCTGCATGAACAGATACTCAACAAAAGGACAAATAAACTCCACTGATATTCCCAGCTGACGTCGTCCTGTCACTGGGGTATGCGGTTCTATTTATTTCGGGAGCTGATGAGTTTATTGACCGTTGTGCAGTAAAACCACCGTACGATATTTGATGAAGACCTGGTGTTAAAATATTTTGATTGTAGACGTATAGAGAGTAGTATCACAGATAGAACAGATCTATGGAAGCAAATTATTGGGGGTGGGGTATCCATTAAAACTTTCCCCCTTTGCCTCTTGGAGCATCTCTGAAACATGGCGGCCGGGCACATGCCGAGTTTGCACATCTACAGTATGTTATATATTTTTTTATTCTTTTTTTTTATTAATTTACTATCAAAGTAGTCAAGAAGCGGACAGGACCTTCAAATTCTCCCAACTTTGCCTTTCTAAAGTCTTTCAAAGTCCCTTCAGATCATGGAATTGTAGACCCTGCCAGCAGATCGGCCCCATTCGGCCCCCGTCTAGTCGCCCGTTTCTCCTGCTGTAAAGACTCAAACCTTAATCAGTCGTTGGTCTCGTCTTAGATTCAGGAGCCGTATGTCTATCCCATGCATGTTTAATCCCCTCACTGTATTACCCTCTACCACTTCTGCTGGGAGGCAGTTCCACTTATCTACCCCCTTCTCACAATTTTATACTTATTTTCTTATTTTTGGGGAAACTATTATCTGCCAACACAACTTCTAACAGTGAATTCCATACATTTAATACTCTTACTGGAGATCATTTTAACCTCTACTGAATGTGAATTTTTTAAAATTTAATTTAAAGGAATGATCTAAAGTTGACTGAAAGGTTACATTTAAAAAAAAAAAAAAATTCCTGCGAGAAACCAATCAGTTTCTTTATAAACGCTTATGTACAGTATATTTTTATGGGCAAGTAATTTTTTTCTGGACCAAATCCTTATTATAGGGTTTTTATCTTAAATCATCCCTACTTGTTTCCACAGATCTTGTAATCTTTGTGTAATTTATGCAAACATTAATTTATTTGTATGTTTGTATTATTGCATATTCACTGTTTTTCCACGATTTACCAAATCCAATTCTGAATTAATTTCCTGTTTGGGTCTTTAGCTTTAAGTAGATTTAATGCTATTTTTAAATCTTCCAGAAAGTGTATTTTTTGTAATAAAAAAATTGTGCCATTTTCCTCTATTGTTCTGTATTACAGATTCGGCATCGTTATCTTGCGTGTACAGTGTCTCCATTACAACAGATACTGTCATCTGATTCTTTCAACCTGCCACCCGCATAATCCACTTCTATTTTAATCCTTGCAAGAGCTCAGTGGACAGCAAAGGTGACCCTTCAGATACCTAATATCCTTTTTGTGCCGCTAAATAAAACATTTAACACTATCTTCAAAATTGTTACTTTGTATTTATGCACTTTTTTTTTTCTTTGTCAAAACTATTGCGCAATAATAAAGGGATAAATATTTTAAAATATATTTTATATATTTTTTTTCAATCAATGATTTTGACAAAACGGAAAAAAAAAATCTCAAAATTGAATCTTGCACACAAATCATTACCACTGGGGAAAAAAATGGATAGTTTCTAATTTTTTTTTAACATTAATTTTAAGGATGTACAAGTTTAGGTCAGACTAAATACCAATCTATTAATTTTTAGAATCAAATTTACACATAGAAATTCACACTTTGGGAAGCATAAACAAATTTTCCAAATCAAAGGATTCTATTTAATAATAATAACAAAATAAAACAAAATTATATATGTCATAAATCATAGCTGAAATGTAATGTTAAATAACACCAAAAATACATGAAAATTCAACATGAAATTTTAGAATAATTGTATTTATTAAGGGAAGATGTGTAGAAATAAATGTATTAATTCCTTAGATATTATGGGAAAAAAATAAACAGTTCTAAGGGACTTATTCCAGGAATCCAGGAGAGTTTACAGTTATGATGACTAACCATTAAAATTAAATTCCCATATTGAAATGATGTATCTATAAAATATTTCTTTATCACAGAAAATAATTCACAAAAACAAATGTGGAAAACATCAATACCCCAAATTTCGAGATGAAATACAACATCAAGCTTATTCTTAACAGCCAACGAGGCACAAAGAGGGATGACTGACTGTCAGTTCACCTGTCAAAAAGCAATTGATATATATTAATAATAAAGTCAAGCAATTGAAGGCCTGGAGAGCGCGCAGAAAAAAATTGTTTGTAATTCAGACCAAGTCAATTTTCGTCGTATGATAAGACCTGACATATCTGAAATGAAAATGTAGCCAGAAATAGTGGACTGTGTCGGGAAGATTCCTTCCCTATCAGGACGGGATGGAAATGCATATTGTTTGCACACTAGACAATACAGTGTGACACATGGATAAACCAATACATTTCCACATAGAAACACAGTAAATCAGTCTACAGGACAGTACGCAAAATCACCTGTCAATCACGGAGGCTTAAAAAATAGCTCAAATCAGGAAAAAAGAAATAAAAGAAAATCCCCATGAAAATAGATGTCTCTGGAAGACGGTATCTCCGAGCATTCACACGTCGGTCTGCCGTTATAAATTGGAAACTCAATAGCCTCGCTTTCTGGACATTGAAAAAATGGTGGCAAACGGCGATTTATTGAACTCCACCAATGGGGCCCAAATGCCGAAAGCCACCGGCACTTTCTGTTCTAGAAGAATTCATTTTTAATTCTAAAATATGACTTTTTATTCCTAAATGTTATAGCGCTATTGCAACGATGGGAGTACCCGAATTTTACAATAATGCTAAAATTATCAATACTATGAACACAGGAAAAGAGGGCCCTGCTCTCGTGAGTTTACAATCTATTAAGAGATTGAGGACGAACGAGCCATAAGGCCAGAGACTGCGTGGGTCAGGATGGTTACATTGTAGTCATAGACAGAAGTCAGCAGTTTGGAGAAACCGAAGGTGGTGGAAACTGATGTTTTCTAATAGCGATGGGGTTGTTGTAAAAGGTCAGAAGAGCAGTGAGAAAAAGGAACGGGGAGGACAAAGAAGGATTAGGATAGAAAGCTAGAGCTGGTGAGAACAAATACGTCAATTACAAGAGCTGATGATGTCAAAGGGTTGTAGTTTTCCTCCAGTTTAACTCAATTTGTCCACTTGTGATGAGTTGAACTACATGGTGATACCAAAGACCACCATTATTTAGGACTACATTACAAGTTGGTTACATACAAGGAGCTGATGTCTAACATCTAAACATTCCATAACTGCAAACAAGCGAGGCACCAAGACTTAACTTTTTTGTAAATATCAGGATATAGAAACAAGGAGTAGAAAAGATAAACTTGAAAAGGAAGGGGACAGCATGACATTCGGTTTTCAGAAGTGGGTAATAGTTATAAGAAGGGGAGAGACGATGGGGCTAATGCGTGAAGCGTGATGGCCAGGAATGGATGTCTAGATTGTCCAGGGTAGCTCTATTGGCTCACTTATAATTAGTTCACTTCGGATACGTGGGCTACATTGTTGCCCCTTGTACCCTCCTTTCTATTATACCATTTTCGAACATCGTTCTCTCATGGTGTCGTCTGTGTTGGGTAATCCTGATACAATGTCCTACCATGTAACTTTGTTTTGCCCAACAGTTATAGTGAAGGACCACTGCATGGACAACTGAGACAAGGCTTGGGGGGCTATGCATACATTTCTGTAATATGCGGCAGTGGACTTTATGTTGAATGTACGTCTTCGGCTCAAATTAAGGATGTAACCAAAGAAACCAATACTTTACACAGTTCTAAGACTTCATCTCTTCATATCTACGTTCTTGACATCTTAAGACTCTGAGAAAAACTGGCTTTGAGGTTAGACACTTGATAGAACATCTCCGTTTATGGTGTAAATAGATGATGTTCCAAGTAATCAATGCTATGACTGGCTGGAAAGACACACTTGTTATATCACCTAGAACACAATCATTATTCACTTCCCACTCATTGCTTAGACAAGATATAAAAAAAAGGATTAATTAGATCCCACTCACTGAAGTACAAGCGCACGTCAGAGGCTGTCAACATACCAAGCAGATTTCAGCGTAAATCTTTAGAATACAAACCCCTATATTAGTGGCGAGGAACCATTAGATGCAGAGAGCAGATATTTGAGAACTAATGAGAACAGACAGTTTTTTGGTAATAGCCAAGAAAATCCAACCGCAAGGCAATTCATCCTGGATTGCTTTATGTAAGTTTGAAGAAAACATATTTCCAACATAACTGCTCATTCGGATACATTGTTTCGTTTAAAGCAATACCGTCATTAAAATGTTTTGGGTTTTTTAATTCTATTTAACTTTAGGCTACATTATTGTAAAAAAAAAGAAGTTTATCTTTTATAAAATTGATTATTTACTTATTTACTTCTCTTTTACGTATTACCGGCGCTGAGAGCTTTCTAATCCGGGTCATCACTTGA